>JAXCGZ010003874.1:10000-125000 GCA_037179515.1 Halocaridina rubra
TTAATGAAGAAAAGGAACAAAGTAAGTGAAAAAACAGAATCTTGTGGAGCACCACTGGTAACTGGGAATGAGCTAGATGTTGCGCCGTCAAGAACCACAGATATAAAACGGACAGAAGGAAAGCTGGAATTCAGAGAACACAGAAGAGGATTATAGCCATAAGCAGGAAGTTTGGCCAACAGAGCCATGTCCCACAGTCTCTAAAAAGCCTTAGAGATATCAAGGGTGATGATAAAGGATTCTCTTAGTTCTTGTGTGAAGATGTACCATATGTGAATAAGAGAAGACCGGAGGTCAATAATGGATCACACCTTGGGGAAGCCGTATTGGTGATCAGAAATACAACACACACGTTATGCTCCCTTTCTAGTAAGTTGACGCTTTGAGTACTTAACCACTGATGTGAGGGGAAATGTTGAACAGTATCCTCAACGGTTTAGGCTTGAATAGGAATCGTAACGATCGTTCCGCAGCTCTAATGTAAGAAATAAAAATATCGTTTTAGTAAATATATTGCATTATAAATCCTGGTTCAAGTCACGGTCGGTGTAAAAAGGATTCATATATATATATATATATATATATATATATATATATATATATATATATATATATATATATATATATATATATATATATATATAATTGTACCCATTTTCAGAGAGAGAGAGAGAGAGAGAGAGAGAGAGAGAGAGAGAGAGAGAGAGAGAGAGAGAAGAGAGAGAGAGAGAGAGAGAGAGAGAGAGAGAGAGAGAGAGAGAGAGAGAGAGTTGGGTGTAGGTTCATAGCAATCATGCAAAATTCATTTGTCTGAGAGAGAGAGAGAGAGAGAGAGAGAGAGAGAGAGAGAGAGAGAGAGAGAGAGAGAGAGAGAGAGAGAGAGAGAGAGAGAGAGAGAGAGATATGGGTGTAGGTTCATAGCAATCATGCAAAATTCATTTGTCTGAGAGAGAGAGAGAGAGAGAGAGAGAGAGAGAGAGAGAGAGAGAAGAGAGAGAGAGAGAGAGAGAGAGAGAGAGAGAGAGAGAGAGAGAGAGAGAGAGTTGGTTGTAGGTTCATAGCAATCATGCAAAATGCATTTGTCTGATAGATAGATAGATAGATAGATAGATAGAGAGAGAGAGAGAGAGAGAGAGAGAGAGAGAGAGAGAGAGAGAGAGAGAGGAGAGAGTTGAGTGGGGGTCCATAGCAATCATGCAAATTCATTTGTCTGAGAGAGAGAGAGAGAGAGAGAGAGAGAGAGAGAGAGAGAGAGAGAGAGAGAGAGAGAGAGAGAGAGAGAGAGAGAGAGAGAAATTGACATATATCGGAGATTTCGCGCTTGTTCACTATTAGCGTAAAAAAACTGTTCTAGGTGTATTTACGAGGTTGGCCTTTGAAAGAGAATATAATAATAATAATGATAATAATAACAACAACAATAATAATAATAATAATAACAATAATAATAATAATAATAATAATAATAATAATAATAATAATAATAATAACAATAATAATAATAATAATAATAATAATAATAATAATAATAATAACAATAATAATAATAATAATAATAGTAATGATAATAATAATAAAAATAATAATGATAATAATAATAATAATAATAATAATAATAATAATAATAATAATAACAATAATAATAATAATAATAATAATAATAATAATAATAATAATAATAATAGATATTATTATTATTATTATTATTATTATTATTATTATTATTATTATTATTATTATTATTATTATTATTATTATTATTTTCTCTTATTTTTCCGTTCTTATATTCTCCTTTTTCATCTCTGCCTCTTCCCTTCTTTTTCTTATTTTCATCTTTCCCTTGCTATTTTCTTGTATTTTTCTTTTTTGTGTTCTAGACATTCCATTTTCCATTTATGAATATATTTGTTTTCCTTTTACTTCATTTGCTCATATATATATATATATATATATATATATATATATATATATATATATATATATATATATATATATATATATATATATATATATATATATATATATATATATATATATATATATTTTTTTTTTTTTTTTTTTTTTTTTTTTTAAGAGTGTGACACCGGGACAGGCAGAAACTGCCCTCATCAACAAAGGCCCGGGCACGAGAAAATACCAAGACGAAGGAAAAGAAAAAGGTTAAGGGCAAGGCAGAGATGAGGTAAAGTCACACAAAGGAAAACGACAGACAGAAAAAAACAGTCAAAGTGAAGAGGACCCAGAGATATGGAGGACTAGGCTCTGAGATGACGATAGATCTGCTTTTTGAAGAAATGTCATAAGAATTAGGAAAGACAGAAGGAGGAAGAGAGTTCCAGAGTCTGGAGGTAGATGAGAAGAAGCAGTCGCTGCACCGATCAATCCTCGAGCTGCAAATCTCCACACAGTACCTGTGAGATGAGGCCGCTTGGCGAGTGTTACGCGGCCTCGGCAGTGGAGGAGGGATGCAACTCGCCAACTCATCAGAGCAGCGATGGAAGTAGTAGCGATAGAAAAGCGAAAGGGAAGATACCTTACGGTGAAGAGAGAGAGACTCCAGGTTAGAAGTAAGAGAAGGATCATTAATGAGTCTGATTGCCCTAGATTCAACCCTTATATATATCAAATAAGCACATTACATATGTGAAAACATGAATCATTTTTTGCCCCGACCGGGACTTGAACCTAGGACTTATAATTACTAAGTCAAGACGCTACCAACTACACCACAGAAGGTTAAAAGGAATCAGACCTTATAGCTTATATCTGCTATACTTAGGAATGAACGCATTCTAATATATATATATATATATATATATATATATATATATATATATATATATATATATATATATATATATATATATATATATATATATATATATATATATATATATATATATATAGATATATCTTTTGTCCCATGACCTCATTGTGCTTTTGGGGGAAATTTTCTTTTCGTTCTGAAGTTTATCATACGTCTGACAGTGCACAGGGAACATGGTCTAGCTGAAGGCTCCGAAAAGTTAATTTTGTCAAAGATATATTTAAAAATAGTATTAAATGAAAATATGATGAATTTTATGTGTCAGTCAGTGTCTAAAATCGGTCATTTTTGTAATTTGCTTGAAATTTTCAGGCAGTTTTTAATATTTCCTAAGTTTACACCTTGACTCTAACATGTGCCTAACCTCATCTAACCTTACGTTACCCAACCTAACCTAAACTCAATCTCAGATTAGGTTAGGTTAGATTAGGCTAGGCACGTGTTAAAGTCAATGTTTTAAATCAGGTATTTAACAAATTAACTGAAAATTTACACAATGACAGTAACGTATACAAGATTTTACTTTAGAATAAAAATACAAATTGAAAATAAGATCAAAATTTTATATAAATAATATGTGACATATACAAAGGACTTTTTTTTAAGTAAAAATTTAGAACCAATAAAAATAAGATGTTTATAATAAAATAATTTGTGTTTTTGAGGATGAAACAATAGACAATAAAAACTTTTAATTGAGAATATACAGCATTATTTTTAATCCACCTTTTGCCTCATTTCCAGATTAAACACCTAAAATGACATCTGGTGCCTATTCTGGGATTGATCCAAATATTGCCATCATCATTATTATTTTATATTATATATTATTATTATTATTATTATTATTATTATTATTATTATTATTATTATTATTATTATTATTATTATTATTATTACTACTACTACTACTACTACTACTACTACTACTACTACTACTACTACTACTACTACTACTACTACTGTTACTACTACTACTACTACTACTATTACAACTACTATTATTATTATTATTATTATTATTATTATTATTATTATTATTATTATTATTATTATTATTATTATTATTATTATTATTATTATTACTAAAATTATTTTTATTATTATTGCTGTAAATGTTAACGTTCATTTTTATAATTACTATTACTAATTATTTTTATCTTTATAATAATTATTATAATAATTATTTATTGTTATTTTTATCATTATTACCGATAATCAAATTTAATTGTATAAAAATACGTTTAGCGCTTTCTGTAGAAGTAAAGACATATGAGAGAAAAATGTGAATTTTGAGAAAAAATGATTACAATCCTTTGTAACGAAATGGAAATGTAAATGATAAGAAAAAGAAGATGCTAAAAAAAAAAGCAAAAAATGCAGATATTGTATTGATATAAAAATAAAAACTAAAAAAGATGAAAATGATGAATAAATGGGGGCTTTGTGTCGAAGTTAATAGAAAAATTAGATAGAGTTTATAAAAAGTAAAGTGTTTTGTATCAAAGTATTAATCAAAATAAAAAAAAGTAATTTTAAATATATTGAAAACTCTATACGGGGCTTTGTGACAAAGGAAATATAGATATAGAAATAATATATTTAATACCGCCATAGCGCAACCGATAGAGTGCTCGACTTTGGAAGTGGTGGCCCCACTTCCGTCCGCGGTAGGGCGATAGGAAGGGCATCCAGCCTTAATTCCCCAGCTTCAGTCCATTTGTCCCCACCCCCCGAATGGGAAATAAGAGTGAAATAAATCGTAAAAAGATATATTGTAGCGCTTAATCATGTAAAAGTATGTTTATTGTGTAAAACGTAAAAAAATTAGAAAATATTCAATACTCTGTGTAAGAATAAAAAAAAAAAAATTAAACTTGAGACGGAAACTGTAGAGAAATAGTTTCATGTCGAAATAAAAATATAAATAAAAAAAAGTAAAAAAAAAATATATATATATATATATAAAAACAGACAATACTGTCCTCTTTGAATGTCAAAATATATTCCAGAAAGAGGTTAGGAAACAAATAAAAAAATGATTTTCATTTCTGGTCTAATTACAAATATAAGACTTAAAATAGAGATTATAAAAAATATTTACAATGTTTTATGTCTGGGCAGAGTTGGTCTTTGAAGTGTAAAAGAAAATGGAAAAAAATATATGTACGTATATGTGTGTTTGTCTTTGTGTTCGTGTGTGTGCGTTTACTTTACTCTGAGAGGACTTAATATGTCTATTGTATATAATAGTTATTTCAGTAAAAAAAAAAACAGAATTGTTAAATGAATTTAACTTTTAGCATAAATATTTCTCTTCCTTACTGAATTACTTTGTTATTATACTTTTAGGATATATAAATAAATGAAAAGATAAGTAATTACGTAATAATAGATAAATAGATAAATAGATAAATATTAAAAATGGATGGAAGTGAACACTGTACCATATCCATCTATCCAAACAAGGATACTAAACAGCCAGAACTAAAGTAAAAGGAAGAGAGAATTTTTTTTTCTCTCTCTCTCTCTCTCTCTCTCTCTCTCTCTCTCTCTCTCTCTCTCTCTCTCTCTCTCTCTCTCTCTCTCTCTCTCTCTCTCTCTCTCTCTCTCTCTCTCTCTCTTTCTTTGAATAAGACAACAGAGTCAATTACTCCAATTGGGATATTTAATCTTTCAAGACGTACCGAGGTCGTTCTCGATTTAAAGAAGAAAATGAAGTTCCTTTCTTTTCTCTTTTATTTCTTTCACCCTGAAAGAGGATCTCTCTCTCTCTCTCTCTCTCTCTCTCTCTCTCTCTCTCTCTCTCTCTCTCTCTCTCTCTCTCTCTCTCTCTCTCTCTCTCTCAATTCCCATGAGTGAAGTAACCCAGTGCTGATTCGTCCAAGTCATCTGTATAATGGAACGCTTTTCTGTTAATCGTATGAAAGCTTCCACGTGGTTCACATTGAAAAGAATAGAACGCGTTTTGTTCACGGCAGGATAAGCTTCCTACAGGGAGACTTGGATGGTTGGTTGGAAGGGGTAGATCAGATCAAGATAATGATTTCTCGCAACAGAAAAATGAAAAACTTTCCCTGCCTGGTCTTTCGGTTAGGTTAGGTTGGCTTTGGTTAATTATAAAAAGCATGGTCGTACAGAGAGGAATAGATGGAGTGGTGGAAATCAAGTAAAGATAGCATTCCATTCCATAGACAAAGGAGGAACTCTCTCTCATTACCTGATAATTATCGTACATTAAGTTAGGTTAGGTTCGGTTTGGTTTGGTTTAATTTGGTTTGGTTTACAGAAGTGTGGTGGGATCAGCTCATTCCTTGCCAATATGAAAAGAAGGAACTATCTCTACCTGGTCTTTTGGTTAGGTTAGATTTGGTTTCGATATTTTACACATCTCTTATTATCGCTTCCCATCTGACAAGTCACAATACTATCAGTTTCTCTTTACTTTGTTCTCTTCGTGCCCTGGCCCGATGAGGCAGTTTTATTTAATATATTTATTTATTTTTTGGCCATCCTGGTGTCGCATTCATAAAAAAAGAAAAGAATGAATTATTATTAATAGCAGGGAAAAGAAATTCAATATACACTCAAATGTCCTGTTGGTCCATCATTTGGGGTTATTGGTGTAGTACAGAACGGTATTGTTTTGCAAAAGGAAAGTAAGCACAATATACATCAATACTTTTCCGGTGCGAGAAAAGAAACTTCATCCACACTAATAAAAAAAAAATAACACGAAAAGTGTATCTTTTAATAACTTCTAAAAGAAGTCATTTGATCCATACTGAGAGATGCATAAAAGTGAAGCGGAGTTTCGTTTCGAAACAAGGTCTTCGAAACGAGCAGTTCAGTTTCTCCAGAGACGGTCTCAGATAACTCGAATGTGCTGTAAATAAGAAGTATTTGGTGAGCCACAAGAACCACGCCTCACGGTGCTGAAGTTAAGCTTTGGAATATATATATATGTATATGTTGACTTCGATATGCTAATGGAACGAAAAAGAAGCTCGAATTGAAAGGAAGAGACGATAGGAAGAGATGATAATGGTTGGAAAATAGAGTAAATGAGAGATAGGAATAAAAAACAAAACTATGAAATGTCAAAAACAGGTTAGGAATTAATATATGATAATTATTTGAGATTAGAAAAATGGAAAATACAGATAATTTATATGTATGAATTCTTAAACAAGTCATACAAATAACTTTGAAAAAGAGAAATAAATATGAGATTATAATGGTTGGATAATAGAAAACAAGGAGAAATAAGTCCAGAAAAGTGTATAAATTGTGCAATATATGTTAAAAATAAATGGAGAGAGATAATAAGGAGAGAATGATAATGGTTGGAAATTAGAAAAAAAAAAATATGCTACATACGAAATGTGCAGAGCATGGGATAGAAATGGCTGGCAAGGGATGAAAATGGAGATAAATAAAAATAAAGAACCAATAAAGAGAGATGATAATGGTTGAAGAAGAGAGGAAATGAAAAAATATTCGAGAAAAACGTATGAACATGCAACTGCAGTTAGTGATGAAATGGAAGGAAGAGCTTATAAAGAGAGATGATAATCATTGGACAATAAAAGTGGAAACAGACAGAGAAAATATATAAAATGTGCAATATAGGTAATCTGAAGGTCTATTGGACTTGAAGAGGTCTGTCCATAAGGAGAGTTCGATGTTAAGTCTTCCCTCAATTACGAGTCTTAATCTATGCCTACATCAACACCGAATATTCTTTGATATTCGTTACACATTGCTCATCATCCCTTCACATCTGACAAGTCACAACACTCCCAATTTCTGTTCCACTTTGCTTTGTGTTTCCTTCTTGCTCAGGCCCGATGCGGGCAATAATTTTTGCCTGTCCTGGTGTCACACTCTTAAAAAAATGTGGGGGGTAGTGTGCAGACTTATATTTCTCGGCGTAAGTAGTAATAGGTTACGACAGGCGCCGCTAGCCGAATCTTTCCACTGACAGGCTGATCCCATTGACAAGCTGAAAAGCCTACATGGAAATGGCGATGAAATTAAATAATATGAGTAACAAGCAGAACAAATATATTTCGGATCAGTACCAGAATAGACAGAGTGATGATGATTTTCTCCCTTGAGGGTGACCGGACCTTCCCTTTTTGGCCCGCAGGTGGGGTTGTACCAATCTGTAAAGATAGTAGGAAACATAAGTGTTCAGCTGAGGATTATTAGTTTACATCAAACCAGTATTCTTTTCGTGGCTCTGGATAGATTGAGAAATTGGTTCTCAACCTCATGAACTCCTGTTTTGGTGGTGAATGAGAGTTATTACATAGTTATCTGGGTGGAGGGTATTGACTGATGGTATTCAGTAGACTGTTCATGTAGTTGTTTGTTGCTAGTCTGATTATGGAGCTAGCAACATGAATGGCATTTGGATCTACGCTGGATGTTGCGGGGACACCAGAGATCCGTAAAATTTCTGAAAAGGCATAGCATTCGAGGATGTAGTGGAGCTGTGGATGTAGTGAGGCTACCTGGCAGGTGCAGTCCCTGATGATATCATCCACTATTCACCAGGTGCACTTGTACCAGAGTCTCAGACAGTACACATTGACTGCCGTGCTTTGTCAAAGGTTCTTAGGCAGGGTGATTCGCTGAAGATTTGGTGGTGGCTTTGTACCACCAGGTGGAGGGGAAGCCATTGTCCATGCACAGGTTGTCTCTAGTTTATTAAGACATTAAGGAGGGACTTGGTGGCTTTGGACTTTATCTGTTGAATCCCAGGAGGCAGAGACATTTGGATTTCTGCTCAAAGAGTGGTTTGTTTGGCGGCTTGATTGGCTTCCTCATTTCCCTTGATGCCGACGTGGCTGGGAATCCAGGAAAGAGTGATGGCTTTTTCAAGGCTGATTGTCTTGTGGTAGTGGCTGAGAATGGTGGTGATGATGCGTACATTGTCTCTGAGGAGTGGCTTCTTGATGGCCTGTAAGGCGCCTTTAAAGTCAGAGAGAATTAGGGCATGGTCAGCTCCTTGCTGTGTGAAGAAATTGAGGGCGTTGGCTATGGCAACAAGCTCAGTCTGGAGCGACGAGCAGGAGTTTGACAGTCTCCAGGATTGGGCGTGGTTTCCAGTGGTGACGGCGGTGGCTGAGGCTCCAGTTTCTTGATTTACTGAGCTGTCAGTGTAGAAGACTTGGGAGTTCGGCCTGCTCCAGCTCTGAATTTTGCCCTTGTATGTATTTTTAAGGACAAGCGGGTTTGCTAAGCTTTTGGCGTTGTCAGGGAGCTCAATCTTTATGTCAAGTGGTTGGTCATTCCATGGGGGTGGGTATCGGTATTCAGGAAGTGGAGTGTCCTGTATCTTGGCTGGGATGTCCTCCCTGACTGGCAGTGCTTGCAGGCCAGCGCAGACCTTAGCTGACCAGGTTCTAGGATTGTGGTCGGGGTGGTGATTGAGGGCTAGCCAGAGATTTGTGCCAGCGAGGTATGTATGTTGGGCAGTGGTGGTTTTGGCTACAAAGAAGGCTAGTTTTTGCTGAGCTCTAAGTTTAAGTGGCATGAGGCCGGATTCCATCTGGATGTTTTCTCTCTTGGTCCACATGGGGGCTCCTAGCATGGTATGCATGGCATTATTTTGTATGACTTCTATCTTGTCCCATTGTTGGTCATTTAGTAGCCAGAGTGTGGGACAAGCATAGTCTATGAGGCTGCGTATGGCTTGTACATAGAAGGTTTTGAGGACATTGAAGGATGCATCGTCGTAGAGGCCCGACATCCGACGAAGGACCGCTTGTTGCTGGCTGCATTTGTCGTACAAGTGTTGAATTTTGGATCCAAAGGTTAGTCTGCCGTCGATGTGTACACCCAGGTATGGGTGCTTTGTAACCCAGTCCACGGGCTCGTTGCCTATGACCAGGCTAGTGTCTGGTTTCCGATGATGGATGGGGAGGTCCTTGGTCTTACGGGCATTGATTTTAACTCCGAGGGAGATGGAGGCTTGGTGAATCTTGGTGAGGCAGCGCTTGGTCTTCTTGGAGCTTCTGTTGCCTATTGTGACGAGGGCAAAGTCGTCCTCATAACTGAAGAGTTTGGCTCCATGTGGTAGTGCAATGTCCATGAGTTTTTCTATGAGACAGGTAAAGAGGAAGGGGCTAAGGATTCCACCTTGGGGGGTCCCATTTTCGTGGTTTTTGTAGGTGGAGTAGTGCCCTTCTACTTTGACTCGAGCACTACGGTTTTGAAGGCTCTGCTTGATCCATGAGAGAAGGTTTCCTTTGAGCTACTTCGCAACAATAGCTGAGAGTATTGCCGGCACATTGGCTAGTTCAAAGGCTTTCTCTAGGTCTAGGAAAACGATGTATCCACGACATTTGTTGATATATGATAGCATGAAGGCTATGCACTCTGAGGTGCCCAAACGAGGCTGGTAGGCAAACATGTTTTCTGGGAAGGGTGGGCATTTACAGCAAACTCTGTTGAGTACCATCTTTTCTGCCGTCTTGCTCAGGCAGCTCAGGAGGGAGATGGGGCTAGGGTTGTCAGGGTTCTGTGGTTTTGGGAGGGGCTGAACGTCTGCTCTGTTCCATGAGGCTGGTCTGATTCTATGTGTGTATGTTGAATTGATCAGAGAGAGCAGAGCAAGCTCCCCTTGGGGCCCCATATTTTGAATCATCGCGTAAGTGATTCTATCAGCACCTGGGACTGTGTTCTTAGAGCTTTTGCTTACTCTTTGTAGCTCAATCAGAGAGAAGGGGGCATCTGTTTGGTCCTCCGTGTTGATGGCCTCTTCTATTTCTTCCCATCTAGCCATGGTGAGGTCCTGAAGAGTTGTTCTTGTGGCGATGGGAGCTGTTTGGAGCTTGCTCTTTCCGCGAATTAGATGGAGAGTTCTTCTGCTGTCCTGCTAGGATCCCTGTGGCGGATGGTTTTAGGAGGTTTTCCTTTAGGAGTCAATGCTCCTCCACATCTGGCCCACAGAGGTGTGAGCATCTAGGGTGGAACACTAAAGGGGAATGAGGCAGTAAAGGAGGCTGTAAAGGTGGTGGCACTGGAAAACATACAAACAGTTGACTATAAAGAGACAGTAATCGAAAAAATGAAAGACGTTGTGATGGAAAGGGCAAACCCACTCATCAGACAGGCACTTGATAAGGAGAAGACAGTGGTAATCTCAGGCATAAGTGAATCCCAGGAGCCAACATGGCAGGGGAGACTTGAAGAAAATAAAGCTAACGTTGTAGACCTGATAAGAAAGCTTGGAGTAGTATGTGGTCCTGAGGATATTGTAAACATACACCAACTAGGTAAATATTCGAGGGAAGGAAAGCCGAGACCAACAAAAGTAACCTTTGAGAGAGGGGAGACATGTAGGGAAATATTGTTGAGAAAAAAAAGTCTAAAAGACCTTCAAGAATGCAAAGAAGTGTTCATTAGACGATACAGAACACAGGAAGAGATGGGAAAGATCAAAAACTTGTTGCAAGAGGCAAGAAGGTTAAATGATGAAAGAAATGAAGAAGAGAAGAAAAATTTTCGTTACAGAATACTTCCAGACAAAGGGGAGATAAAGAAGATAATGACAGAAGATCAGGGGATGGGGCCTCATTAAGATTGTTATACACAAATGCTGATGGATTAGCTGGTAAGGCAGTAGAATTAAAAGATAGGATTCACAACAGTAAGGCAGATATAGTAGCAATTACAGAGACTAAGTTGAGTGAGGACATAAACAGTGTCACAGTTTTTCCTAAGGGCTTCAGAATACTAAGGGTCGAAAGATCTGAGAGGACTGGTGGAGGGATAGCACTGCTCATAAGTGAGAGGATTCAAGTTGAAGAAATAAACTTGGCTATAGAAAGTGAGTTCAGGGAATTTCTTGTTGCTCGCATAAATACTGGGTCAGAGAGCATTATAATAACTGTTGTATACAACCCACCAAGGAACCAAAATAGGCTTGAAATTTATGAGGAAAGTCATATAGGTACGATTGAAGTCATAAACTCAGTTGTTAACATGGCGCAGGAGAAAAAAGTAGGATTTTGATTATGGGAGACTTTAATCATAAAGAGATAGATTGGATAAATCTTGACCCACACAGTGGTGAGGACTCATTTGGGGCAAGATTCCTAGATTGCGTACAAGGGAATTTCCTACACCAACATGTAATGGAACCAACAAGAGCCAGGGGTGGGGATGAGCCATCAATACTTGATCTGGTGTTCACAGATAATGTGTTGGATATTGAAAATATTGAGTATGAACCACCAATTGGAAAGAGTGACCACTGTGTGTTGTTGATGGAGTATATCATTGAAGACATTCTTCCTGAGAGTAGAGGCACTGAGGACATGAGGAGGAACTATCCGAAAGGAGATTACATCAAAATGAATGAGCTTTTTGCAGTTATTGACTGGAGAACCTTATTTTACAACAAATCTGTACAAGAAATGTATGACATCTTTTGTGAGAAATATGGGAAGATAGTAGATTGCTGCATACCTGTCACCAAAGTAGGTGTAATTCATGCCAGAGAGAAATGGTTCGATAATGGGTGTAAAAGAGCTAAGGAGTGGAGAGACAAATGCTGGAAAAGGTATAGGAGGAGAAAAAACCTAAATGCCTGGCAAACCTACAAAAGAGCAAGAAATGACTACCTAAGTAAAAGGAGAGAGGCAGAGAGAGATTATGAGAGGGACATCACCAGGAAGGCTAAAGAAAATCCCAAGCTTTTCCACAGCTTTATCAGAGGAAAACTGAAGGTAAAAGAACAGGTTTTAAGGCTAAAGAGAGCGGATGGAAGCATCACTGAGACGGACGAAGAGATCTGCAAAGAATTGAACAAGGAGTTTCAGTCAGTATTTACAGTAGAAAATACCCCACCCCCTCAGATTGCAGTGATAGAAGCTCAAGGGCCGGTACTAGAGAACATCAACCTTACAGCCACAGAGGTATGCAAAGCGCTGATGGATTTAGATGTTCATAAAGCTACAGGTCCTGATGACATATCCCCTCATGTGCTTAAAAAATGCGCAAACACAATATCAGTGGCACTAAGTATCATATTTAAGGAGTCACTGGAGTCGGGGGAGATTCCAAGATGCTGGAAACAAGCAAATGTGATACCTATCTTCAAAAAGGGAAGGAGGGATACGGCTCTGAACTATAGACCAGTTTCCTTGACCAGCATAGTTTGCAAACTTATGGAGAAACTACTAAGGAAACATATCTCTCTTCACTTGGAATCCTTCAACTTTTTGTCAGTGAGGCAACATGGCTTCAGAGAAGGAAGATCAACAGTAACAAACTTATTAGAATTTTATGATGAGGTAAGCCAAATCTTACAGGAAAGAGAGGGCTGGGCAGATTGCATATTCCTAGACTTCCAGAAAGCGTTTGACACTGTTCCACATGGGAGACTTATTAGGAAGCTGCAATCAATGGCTAGAATAGGTGGAAATGTCTTGGAATGGATAAAAACTTACTTAGAAGGAAGGGAACAGAGGGTTAGAGTAAGACACTCAGTGTCTGAATGGAGAAGAGTTAGTAGTGGAGTTCCACAGGGTTCAGTTTTAGGGCCACTTTTGTTCCTTGTATATGTAAATGACCTACCAGAGTCTGTAAATTCATTCATGAATATGTTTGCAGATGATGCAAAGATTGTGAAGAAAGTAAAAAACGAGAACAATGGTAGAGAACTTCAGGAGGATCTAAATAATCTGCATGAGTGGTCAGAAAAGTGGCTAATGAAATTCAATACCTCAAAATGTAAGGTAATGAGAATGGGTACAAGTGCAAGAAGGCCCAAGCTTGACTACTCGGTGGCTGGAGTACAACTTCAAGAGACAGAAAATGAGAGAGATCTAGGAGTAAACATACTGGCAGATTTGTCTCCAGAAATACATATAAATGGCGTAGTAAGGGCAGCATATGCATTCTTATCAAACGTAAGGGTAGCCTTCAGGCACATGGACAAGGAAATGTTCAGAAATATTTATGTAACCTATGTGAGGCCAAAACTCGAATATGCAGCCCCCTTTTGGAATCCGCACTTGAAAAAGCACATAGCTAAGCTTGAAAAAGTTCAAAGACATGCCACGAAACTGGTGCCAGAAATACGCAATCTCGGTTATGATGAGAGGCTGAGGGAATTAGACTTGCCATCACTCGAAGCTAGAAGAGTAAGGGGGGATATGGTGACAGTCTTTAAATTCCTTCATGGTTATGATAGAGTGGATAGGGATCGATATTTCGATATGGCTGGCTCTAGAACTAGAGGTCATAGTTTGAAGCTTCGGAAGAAAACTTGTTTGCAGGATGTAAGGAAATACTTTTTCAGTGTAAGAGTAGTTGATAATTGGAATTCGCTAAGCGAGGAGGTAGTTAATGCTATCTCAATCCATAGTTTTAAGGACAGGTATGATAAGTATCACTAAGTCTAAAAATGGAACCGATCAGGAGACGGGAAGATACGAGCTTTGGGCTCTTTCCCGTAAACACAATTAGGTAATCACAATTAGGTAATCACCACTCTAGCCATTTTCTCCTCTTAATGGTATGTGTCTCTTCATGGACATGTTCTTTGACTGCCTGGAGGGTGCGGTAGGAGTCATCAGTGCGACATTTTCTGTGCATTTTCAGGTTGTGGAAGAGCCGGGAGGATGGGCTGTGGCACTCCAGCAGTGCCATCTGAACGGTCGCTAGCTCCCTCGTCATTGCCCATAGAGCAAAGTAATCCCCCTATTTGTTTTCCTTTCTTGATGTCGGCTACCCCCCAATTAAAGGGGGAAACAGCCAAGGTATATGTATGTATGTATGTTTCTGGATGACGTTGAGCCGGTGATTGAGTTCTTTAACTCTGTCACAGTAGTACCATCTGTCACGATGAGTTGTGTGTTGTGGCATACAGAAGGGGATGGAAGAGTTTGCTGCAGCTTGCAGGGCATTGAATAGCTCGGCCTCAGCTTGGTCGATGTCTCTGGATGGTGTGTAGGCTGAAAACCAATTGCTGAGGTGCTCCTGGAATCGGCCCCAGTCGGCCTTCTTGAAATTCCATCGAGGGGGAGGAGCAGGGATTTGGAAGATTTCAGGAATTGGCAGCGTGAGATGGCTCCCGTAGTGGTCGCTTGTGACCAGGGGATGAACTCTCCATGTGGCGTCTTGCCTTAGGGAGTTGGAGACAAAGGTGAGGTCTGTATTCCACCTTTGTCATGAGTTGGCTCATGATTGTTGAGAAGGGTGACGTCTTCTTGGTCGTCCAGCGGGCTCACGATGTGTCCAGAATAGACACATAATGTAATTTTAGGTGCTTAATATTGGATTGAGGTTAGATCAGATTAAGTTATCTTAACCTTACCAATCGTGTGCCTAACGTAGCATAACCTAATCTTACCTATCTCAGTCCCAGATTAAGCACCTGAAAATTATATGAGGTGACTATTCCTGGATTGATTCCGCATTTCTTTTGCTTTATTTAACGAGTCAATTATATTATGGCAATAATCAATAATTGCCATAAATATGGCTCTGATAACTAATGTAGAGCAAATATTTGTATATTAGAGGGAGTGCTTGAGTACACATGTCCCCATGTACATGTACAGACTTCTCTCATATATATAAATGCTTATTTGATTATGCAAATACATAACAAAGAAGAGGAACATACAGAATTTATGAAATTAAGAGATATTGTGAAAGAGCAAGACGAAGAGAGAGGGAGAGCAAATAATAATAATAATAATAATAATAAATGACTGATTGACTCCGGGTACCAGCAATCAAAAGCCACATACAGTCAGTAAGACTTAGTTTATCTTAAGCACAAACCCTCAATTAGTGTCCGAATGAGCGAGAGGGTGGGGTGTACCATTTGGGCGAATCTTCATATTCTGCCTTTTTTTTTTCATTATTATTATACAGTATTTAGAAATAGAACTGCAGGAGTTGCATTGAAAAGAATGAGTGTCTTTTCCCACCAAAGACATAAACCAACTTTTAAAACACATTCCCACTGGTTATAGCCAAGGGAATAATTTATCTGAATATATGTATCAACTGGATGTGAGTCAAGCATCCAGGAACTGAATTACTTTTCACGTCTTTGTTGTTTTTCCTTTAGTGGCTAGAAGGTTTTATTTAGGGCTTTCGATTATCCTTCTTTAATTCTGTCCTATCAAACTTTGCTCATTCCTATATGCTTCAACAACCAGACAGAAGATTAAATTTTAATGTGAGTTATTTTTTTCCAGCATTCATGATCCTCATCATTTACATAATTATTTACACTCTAGATGGTGTAATGGTTATCACACTCGGGTCACAATCGAGGGAGTTAGGGTTCGAATCCGGGTCGAATAAAAAACTTGGGCAGGTTTCTTCACTCTCAACTGTTTCTGTTCACCTTTCATCGCATTTAGATTCTTGGTCACTATTCTGGCATACTTTTTTCCCATGATAAAGCCGTTTAACACACACCAAGTGGTCCTGTCACAGAGGCACTGTGTAGAGATGTGTAGCTCACAGATTGGCCAATACAGTGACTGCTTCCTTCCTTCTACCTCCAGACTCTGGAACTCTCTTCCTCCTTCTGTCCTCCCTAACTCTTATGACCTCTCTTCCTTCAAAGCAGTTATTTATCGTCATCTCAAGGCCTAGTCCTGCCATACTTTTCGATCTTCATTACTTTGAACAATGTATATGACCTGCGGGAGTCTGTAAATGCATTTTTAAATGTTTGCATGTTTCCCACATTTACATACATGAGCCATTTCCCCCCTTGAAAGGGTAGTGGCTGAGTCAAGGCAGGATACCCTGACTCATTATGAAGAGAAAATACAGAGGAGGAGATTCCCAGTCCCCTCGCTCCGCCCCATTTATTCGACTTTTACGACACGCAGGGGAGCACAGAAGAGGCTAATGAGGCAAGAGACAAAATTATCTTCCGTTTTACGTGTCATCATTACTCCCCATTCGAAAGAATGGCCTCTTGAAGATGATAAGAAATATATAATTATTTCAGCAGTAATGAAATTTGTTCTGCTGTGATGGAGAGTTTTAGATTTGTAGTACTTCACAGGTGTGTTGTCCATTAATAATTTACTTAGTAGTATTTCCTAAGAAATTATGTTATTTTCTTAGTTGTTATGTTTTTGCACGTAACTGAAGAAGAAATCCCGACTCATGGTCTGACCAAGATTCTTCGTGTCCTGTATAAACGGAAAGAAGAAGAAGAAGAGGCAAGGTGATAATACGTCTTTTGAAAAGGTAAAGAACTGAAAGCACTTATCAGTTGATCTTCATCCCAGAAGGTTACTTATGCTGCTAAAAGTATCAGTGGTAAGTTCTGTAGTATATCTTATAATAATAAGACTCTCTATCTCTTGGTATCATGGTTTGATATGAACTGCCGTGCCAGAAGGTGTTCTTGGATAAGATTAGTTTTGTGCACCCCTCCATAACTAATACCTCATCTAATAGTAATTATCTTTCATATATGTTTAATGCTTACGTCGCACATTACTGTAAATTTGTTACAGTGGTAAAAATCACGCAAAGTTTTGGTTTGTATTATGTTTAAACTATACACCCTAATTTACCCTATTAAGGTACGTAACTAAGCTAACTCGTAAATTCTTACAGTTGGGCCGTCTCTATTCACTTGTGAAAATTATATTATTTCTATGGATTTTTTTTATGCATTTTGAATGAATATGACCATGAAAATAGCCGGTAAAGTATGCTAACCTAACACAATGTCTTCAGGGAGACTATTCCAGTGGTTTACAATTCTTGAATTAAAATTGTTCCTCTTGGTGGTTCGGTGTCTGAATTTTACCAGCTTCAGGCTGTGTCCTCTGGTATTTGGCCTGTCCCCTGCTGCTGCAACGTGCAGAAAGTGACCTTCTTTGACTGAGTCGATACCGTGGAGTACTTTATAGGTTTGGATTATGTTGCCCTGTATTCTTCTTTCTACCAGTGTGGTAAGTCCAAGACAGGTCAATCTCTCCTCATATGGTAATTCAGATAGTTCAGGGACTAACTTTGTGGTGTGCCATTGCACTTGTTCAAGCTTGTTAATATCTCGACGGGTATGGGCCCCACGCCTGGATATTTTATTCCAGCCAGGGTCTAATCAGAGACTTGTACAATGGAAGGAACATATCCTTGTCCAGAAAGGTGTATGTTTTTCTACCCACCATGGAATTTGCAATGGCCGCTGCCTTAGCTATTTGTAGTGTCGGCTTTAAGTTTGGGGTAACATATACACTTAGGTCCTTTTCTTCCTTAGTGACGATTAGTGGAGTGTTGCCCATATACTGCAATACTGGTTCTCGGGATTTCTCCTTACTACATGCATCACCTTACACTTTTCCTCATTGAAATTAAGGAGCCACCGTCCGCTCCACTCTAGTAGTCTTCAAATATCTTCCTGAAGTATATCTCCATCTGTAGGCGTCCTGATTCTTCTAAATAGTTTGGCATCGTCGGCAAAAACCTTACTACTGGACTGCTCTCTCTCATTGGAATTCTTTTTTCTTACTGTAATCTTACGTATATCTTGACCAAGGCTGCAATAACTCAGTAGTAGAGGTATTACAAATTTCTAATTTACCCTTTTTTTTTTTTTTTCTCATAAGTGTCAGTCATCATAAATCGTGCACGCCGTAAGTTGAAGACCACCTATTCTTTAAATCATGCCTAGCTTTTTGTGCTGTCTTTAAAGTGTACCTAATACAAATTAAATTCTGTTTAAAAGCATGTTGTTATAATGTATTTTTTAGGAACAAATAGCTACAATTTATTTATTTATTTATTTTATATATATATATAAATATATATATATATATATATATATATATATATATATATATATATATATATATATATATATATATATATATATTCCGACTTTGTATCTTTAAGGCCGCATCATTCTAAACTTGATAAGATGTAGGTTGACCATTCTTTAATTTCAGATATTAGCAGTTTTAATTTTTTTTTTCTCACGTACTGCCAATTTAGAATGATATTACTTTTTATAAATATCATGTATATTTGTAAACAGTGACAAATTTAATGCATTTAAAGATGATACTCTGAAAATTTAATACTGTGCAGCATAGAGATACAGCAGCATAAACTGGGAGTATATCTGAAAAATATTTATAGATAATTTCCAAAAGAAATTATGTGTACTACTAAGCTTATAATCTTAGACTATTCTTAGACGTACCCTAGGCTCTCATGGAATGCAAAAACTGGCAACTAGTTCAATATTTATGTAATCGAAAGTGCTTTAATCTGTTGAAAGAATAAAATCACACAGCAAACTTTCTATAGAACTTTTCATACAGTTTATGAATTATGTAAAATATAAATAAATGATAGTTAAGTACTGTATAAGATTTGATAATACATTGCAAGTGTCAAGGTCTTAAGGTATATTTAACTCCATTTATTATAGCACAGTCCTTCTTGGGACTGCCGAAAGAAATACACACTTATACAATATCCCTGCATTATCTGTTGTAAAAAGTGACTAAGATGTGTAGGGAAGCAATAGGCTGGCAATCCCTTCCAAATTTTACCCCTACAGACAAAAGAGGCAAGGATCTTTAGGGTATGGTGAATCCCTGTTGACTCCTTTTCTTTCTTCAGTTGTGACCATGCTGCTTGGCATTATATTGAAAAAATAATTACATTGCTGCACTTCTTATGCAGATTTCAGTTGAGTGCTCTGTTAAGAGCCCATGTTTATGTTCATCTGTATGAACAGCATCCTGTATTGTATGCTTGTTGTTTGCAACATGTTACTGAATTTTTTGCACTGTTTTAGGCTTCATACTTCACTTCAGTATCATACTGTAATTACAGTGTTAATATTCTGATATATTAGAGCTTATGAGTGTTATATTTTTTATTTCCATTTCTGAATTGCTGTTTAGTAGATGTTGACTCTAAAGTAGATTGCATTTCTCCACAGATGAACGTACTCAATTGGAATGCTGGGATTCGAGGGGTCAAGAAGACCTGGTGTATACTGTTTTTGGTAACTATCGTGAAATTGTCAGGATTCTGCTCCAAGCTTAAGCAAGTACAAAAATGTATTCCTAATCACAATGCTGCTACAAGGTATCCTGAGCAATGAGCAGCATTTTATATATAAAATTACTTTCATTATCAGTTACAACCAGCAAAACTGGGTCACCCTGTATTGGGTATTTATCCTCTCTTTCAAAATATAATGTGAGGATTATGGTAGCCAATTGCTTAGAATGTCGACTTGGGAGTTGACAGACCCACGATCGAGCCCTCTGTGGGGTGCTAGGAAAAGCATCAGCCTAAATTCCCCAGCCAAGCTCTCTGTGTTTCCACCCCATATTGGGTGTAAATAGTGATGAGTAAAATGCAAACACACACATCCACATAAAATATGAAAGTGTTGTGTGCATCCAGCTTATTTAGTTTACATATCTTCACACGGAATTCCATTCCAGCAGTCATGTCAATTTCATTAAAAGATCACTGTACTGACCTTTGTATTTTCAGTAAAAATCCGTGGACATTTGATTAATCACTTTTAAATCTCCTGTAGTTCAAAGGCATTATAAGCTGATCAGTCTGTTTTCAGAGTGGAAACCAAACACTCCATTTTTAATAGGTACAAGGTACCTTTTCATGTTTTAATACAAATTTTATGAAATACCAAAGCTATCTTACGACTCCAGATTAGACCCAACCAAGGCTTCATAATCTCTATGCTTATACTAATGTATTGTGACTTCTAACTGTCAAACTCGAATGTTTTTCATTATTTTGAAGAAATACCCATAGAGAAAGACTGCTAAAGATAGATGATGAGAGAGAATATGTAGTCCTTTTCATGCACAATAATAGACACGTTGATTATGGATTTCTATTAACTTTCAGTGAGGTAGAGTCTTCAGCATAGCTGAAATGTGCATTACAGTAAATTAATATAGATATGTTTCTCTCTGAATTATATATCTCCCAGAACAGTACAATTTTTTGCCATAGATATTAGTGTAACCAGTATTAAGTTGTACCTAGCAGTATCAAAGGTGTATTTGTTATGGTTAATTATTACTTACTGATAATGTATTTTCTGCTTGTCGAGCAGCCTTGTGATAGGGATGATCCTTCAGATGAAGGTCACACCGCTGTGTTGTGGGCTGCAGCCAGAAGCGAAGAATTATCCATTACAGACATGGAGAATCTTTTATCTAAGCTAATCTGAGAGGCTGTATTCCTCTTTATATAGTTGCAGTAACTGGCATGTCTCCACATTAGTAGTTTTGCTTCATTAATGTACACTTCCTGACATGTCTGTGTCAGATAAACTCTCACATTTACTTGACGCAGCACAGGCCTGTCATTCACAGACTGTCAGGATATTAGCCAAAGCTGGAGAATCCCTAGATCACAAGGATAATGTGCTCTTTATCATGCTGTTCTGGTTGGTCACTTGTATTCTGCTCAAATACTCGTCAAAGATGGTATAATTTTTCTGGTATTTTTTTTCTATCATTTTACAGTCACTGCAATTTTCATTCCCAGTTAGTTGGTGTGTTTATCCCAGTCTCTATCCAGTCATAAGTTTTTGTCTTAAATTTTTGTAGGAAATCACATTACTAAATAAACGAAGCCTTGGTTTTTTTCAAAAAAATTTCGCAAAGGCCATCACAATACTTAATGTGCATTTTATCTTCAGAGAGGATGTAGCCATGAAGAAAGAAATTTCTTTATAAGGAAAAAATTTTCATTAATCTTGTATTGCAACAGGTTTATGATATTACCTATTTTACAGGAACATCTGTGAATATCCAGGGTTTCCAGGACCATACACCACTTCAGATGACTGCTTAAAGAAACCTTACTGATACCATGTTTGTTTTTATGAGAGGATCGTGCCAATGTTATTGCAAGGGATCATGAGGTAAATATTTACTTTTTAATGAGTTATCATAAATCTGCTTATGCAGCAGGATGATAATAAGTACAGTAATCCCTCTCTATATTGCGAATTCTGTGCATCGCTGATTTTTTTGGCGACCATATGTATTGTATATCGCAGATTTTCTGGGTTGAGCACGAGGATGCAAACGTTTTGCCTCCTCCATATCAGCTGATGCACCCTCGCACGCTATTTCCATGACAATATTATATTGTAGGTGTGTTTGCTGTTTGTTCTTAATGCTTTTTTCAATTCTCTTTATAATATTCCATCGCATTAAGCGGTAGAAGAGGAGGAGGATGCGGGAGAACGAACCTCTAACCAAAACATTTTGCCGCTTCGGTATCACCTCATGCTTATCACTATTCAGGCATAATATCTAACTCATAAAATATTTATTTACTCACCCTATTTGGGGTTTATCTAATTTTCAAGTTTATAGTATTATTAATATTCCTTAGTTCTAAACATTATTCTATCTTCTTTACATATCGACCATGGTGCACGAAATCTTAATGTAAACAATGTCAGCTGAGACAAAAAGAAAACTATACAATTCGTTACAAAGAAAACGTATATCGTACTGTACGTGGGAAACTTAAATGAAATATATATATTCTCTACACACTATTTCCCTGACGATATTATATCGAAAGTTTGTTTGCTGTTTGTTCGTAATGCTTTTTTTTTTAATTTTCTTCATAATATTCGATCCCATTAAGCGGTAGAAGAGGAGGAGGATGCAGGAGAACGAACCTATTTCTGCAAACGTTTTGACGCTTCTGTATCAGCTGATACACCCTCGCATGCTATTTCCCTGACGATATTATATCGCAAGTTTGTTTGCTGTTTGTTCTTAATGCTTTTTTTCAATTCTCTTCATAGTATTCAATCGCATTAAGCGGTAGAAGAGGAGGAGGATGCAGGAGAACAAACCTCTAACCAAAACGTTTTGCCGCTTCCTTATCAGCTGATGCTTATCACTATTCAGGCACAATATCTTACTCTTGAAATATTTATTTACTCACCCTATTTGGGGTTCATCTAATTTTCAAGATTATAGTATTATTAATATTTCTGGGTTCTAAACATTATTCTAACTTCTTTACATATCGACCATTCTGCACGAAATCTTAACGTAAACAGAGTCAGCTGAGACAATAAGAAAACTATACAATTTGTTACAAAGAAAATGTATGTCGTTCTGTACAGGGAAACTTAAATTAAATATATATATTCTCTACATGCTATTTCCCTGACGATATCATATCGAAAGTTTGTTTGCTGTTTGTTCTTAATACTTTTTTCAATTCTCTTCATAATATCACGTTCATATAAATTTACGCTTGCGCACTGTTATTAATAAAGTAAAGGGTGAGTTGTTAACAGTGCAGGGAGGGTTTATACAGTAAAGGTAAATGTAAAATACCTGTATTAAGTATGGTGCTCTTACTTTGCAGATTTTCACCTTTCGCGGCTGGTCTCACAACCGTACCCCTGCAATAAGCAAGGGAGCACTGTTCTATCTATTTACCTTGGCTGTTTCCCCCGGTTGGGGGGTAGCCGACATAAAAAAAAAGAAACAATAAGGGAATTACTTTGCTCTATGGGCAATGACAAGGGAGCTAGGGACCGTTCAGATGGCACTGCTGGAGTGCCACAGCCCATCCTCCCGGCTTTTCCACAACCTGTGTTGCTTCATAAATGCCAACTCCCCTATTGCTCCTACCACAGAGCTACCTCTGTAAGATGCAGCCCTATGGTAACAGCAGATGCCCATCAAAGCTGCATCACAATTGCTCGCCACTCATTCCTATTCCTAGCATGCTCACTTGCTTCCCTCACATCCACCCTCCTATCATTCAGGGCTCTCCTTACTCCATCCATCCAGCCAAACCTAGGCCTCCCTCTAGCATTTCTCCCATCAACTCGCATTCATCACCTTTTTCAGCAGTCTTTCATCATCCATCCTTTCCACATGGCCAAACCATCTCAGAACATTCATATATACTCTGTCTGCAAATTCTCGCCTCACGCCCATTCTTGCTCGCACCACTTCATTCCTAACCCTATTAAACCGAGATACACCAATCATACTCCTCAGGCATTTCATCTCAAACACATTTAGTGTCCATCTTGCACTTACTTTCATACCTCATAATTCTAATCCATACATCACAGTTGGCACAACCACTTTCTCATATAAAACTTTCATAACATTCATTTCCGACCCTCTATTCTTCATAACTTCTTTCAACGCACCCTACACTTTACATCCTTCATTCACTCTGTGACACACTTCTGCTTCCACTCCACCATTTGCAGCTATAACCAAGCCTAAATACTTAAACTGATCAACTTCCTCAAGTGTCTCTCCATCCAACATAACATTCAATCCAGCACCATCCTCATTTCTTTTACACCTCATAACCTTACTCTTTCCCACATTCACTCGCAACTTCCTTCTCTCGCACACCATTCCAAATTCTGACACTAACTGACACAGCTTCTCCTCTGAATCTGCCACCACCACAGTATCATCTGCAAACAGCAACTGATTCAGATCCCACTCGTTATCATCCCCATCTACCACTCTCAAACCTCGACCAAGCACTCGCTCATTCACCTCTCTTACGGCTCCATCAGTATACAATTTGAACAGCCATGGTGACATAACACATCCCTGTCTCAGTCCCACACTCACCGGAAACCACTCACTCACTTCATTCCCTACCCTAACACAAGCTCTACTGCCCTCATACAAACTCTTCACTGCATGCAACAGTTTACCATCAATTTCATATAACCTCAAAACATTCCTCATTGCCTCTCTATCAACTCTCATACGCTTTCTCAAGATCCAAAAATGGAAAATACACATCCTTACCCTTTGCTATATATTTCACACATAACTGCCTAACTATAAATATCTGATCAATACAACCTCTACCTCTCCTAAAACCACTCTACACTTCCACGATCACATATTCTGTCTTATCCCTAATCCTATTAATCAGTATCCTACCATACACTTTTCCTTCCACACTCAACAAACTTATACCCCTAAGATTACTGCATTCATACACATCTCCCTTACCTTTGTATAGGGGCACTATACAAGCAGTCACCCATTCCACTGGCACCATTGACAACATAAAGCATATATTAAACACACTCACTAACTATTCCAATGCAGTCACACACCCTTCTTTCAGCAGCTTTGCTCTCACACCATCCATTCCAGGTGCTTTACCTGCTTTTGCTACATACAATGCCCTTTTCACTTCCTCTCGTGTAATCTTTCTTTCATTTTCATCTCCCATTACTGGCACTTGAACACCCCCCACTGCCACTATAGTTGCCTCTCTATCTTCCCCAACATTCAGCAAGCACTCAAAATATTCTGCCCATCTTTTCCTTGCATCGTTCCCTCTTAACATCTGTCCATTCACATCTTTCACTGTCTTTTCCATCCTCGATCCACCTTTCCTTACTCTCTTCACTTCTTTCCAAAACTTCTTTTAATTCTCATCATATGACCTACTAAATTCTTGTCCCCACCTAACATTTACCAACCTCTTCTCTTCCTCTACCTTCCGCTTGGTTTCCACATTTTTCTCCCTATATTGTTCATACTTCTCCGTACTGTTACACCGCAGCCATTCCTCAAAAGCCCTCTTTTTCTCTTCCACCTTCATTTTCACCCCTTCATTCCACCACTCGCTACCCCTCCTCATGCTACCTCTAACAAACCTCTTTCTGCACACATCACTTGCATGTCCCACAAAACATTCTTTCATCAACCCCCATTCCTCCTCTAACTCCCCAACTTCTCTTTCTTTCACCCTGTCATATGCCACTTTCAACCTGTCCTGATATTCCTGTCTCTTCTCTGGCTTTTTCAACTCTTCCACCTTCTCCATTTCCCTTCTACATCCCCCCAATCTTTTGCTACTACCACTTTTGCTTCAACCAAAAAGTTATCAGACATCCCAGCAGCCACAGCCCTAAATGCATGCTCATCTTTCACTCTACCAATCATGCTCTTTGCTACCAACACATAATCCATTAATGCTCTTTCTTTCACTCTTCCATTTGCCACTCTCATCCATGTATACTTATTGATTAACTTCTTCTTGATAAAACTATTACCTCTCACCAACTATTGCTCCACACACATATCTAACAGTCTCTCACCTTTCTCATTCCCATCTGGTACCCCATACTTTCCTACAACACCTTCTACCTCTCCATCACCCACTCTAGCATTCAAGTAACTCAACACAACTACATAGTTCCTTCTACTCAGACCATCCACACACCTAGTTAACTCATTCCAGAATTCATCTCGCTCTTCCTCACTTCTCTCACATCCTGGCCCATATGCACTAACAAAAGCCCAACATTCCCTACCTATCCTACCCATCACCCACATCAGCCTAGATGACACTTCTTTTCATTCCACTACCTTATATACCATCCATTCACTCAGCAATAATGCCGCACCTTCTCTCGCTCTCCCCTTTCAACCCCAGACACCCTGCTTGTCACATCACCAAATGCCACTTCTTTTCCTTTCATCTTCGTCTCACACAATGCCAATACATCCATCCTCCTCCTACCAAACATATATCCAATCTCACATCTTTTGCTCTCTGTCGTACTACAACCACGTTGGTTTAATATATAACTCATATATATGGGAGGATTTGATCAGTAATGGACATTTCCATTTTATGCCTCTGAAAGTCAGAGTGGTTGTCAGGAAACAAGCCTCTGATATATTAGATTATTAGGTCGTAAAAGATTTTAGATGTGAAATTAAGTTTTATAATCCATAATCACTTTATAGGCATATAAATACTTGGGACATTCCCTGCTTTACCTTACAATGTGTGAAGCTAGAAAGTTTTAATGGTGGTTATCATCCTTCCTATGGTGCAGATCCTTTTGGATGTCGAACCAGTGACTTGTAAAAGGTTTAAAGTTTAGAATTGAACTAGATTATATGAGAAGCATCGCAAAAGCCACCCACCACACATGCTTCCATAAACAGCTCTCCTTTGGAACTATTTGATTTAGTTGCTCATGTCCAGTAATTTTGCTTGACAAAATATTTCCTATAATAAGATATAATTGTTTCTTTTATTTACTAAAATTAGGATCCTTTGTATTCTTTTGCCTTCTGTCATGGAGATAAATCGGTTTCCATTGTCAGTTACAATAATGTCAACTTCTTTTTTTGCCTTATACGTTGGGAGTCTTTCTGTTGTATTTGTCCAGTTCTTTGTTCTTCATCGTCAGGAATTACATGGTTTAGTTCTCCTTCTATATGAGTCAGTCTTTTTCCTTCAGCAATGGAGTTCATTCTGTGTCTTTTACCATCGGTCATGGGAGCCATTCTGTTTTATTTTGATCATTACAATGGGGGTCATCCAATTACTTTTGCCTTTGCAGTATGGGTTAAATTATTTTCTGTGTCTTCAATGAGAATCATTCTGTTTCCTTTACATTACAAAGTGGGTGTCATCTGTTTCTTTACATTTACAATTAAAGGTCAATCTCTTTCTATTTCCATCAACAGTTGGGAGGTCGTTTTGCTTCTCTTTCCTTCACATGGGGGGGGTCATTCTGTTACACACACTGCATTATGGGTCAGTATATTTTTGTTTTCTATTTTCAGTGGGGGTTGTTATGTATAACTTTTGTGTTGATTAATTCGTGCGCTTTGCATTGCGCTATTGTTTTGTTGTGTTTACTGAGGTAGAACCCGCCATGTCAGACATATAAGTTTGAATAATAACACCTCCACTTTTCTCACGAATTTTAATGGCATTCTCCTCACCCATCTTTCTCATAGTATGGAACAAATGGCGACGAGGTACAAAGGACCAATGCAGTAGCAAAAGAAACTTCTGGTTTGCAGTATTTAAGTGAATTTTTGCAGTTTTGAGGTAGCCGGTAAATTGGGTAAGCTTCTGACTTCCGAGATTTTCGTTCCCGTGGCCGCCCTCCATAGGCTGTTTTGATTAATTTTTGCAGTTAGCATTGGAGCCTTCATAGATGCCGTATTATAACTGTGTTTAAGCCTAATGCTGTCGATTTTTCAAGATTTGAAAGCTATAGTGATTATTTTTCAAGGTGTACCCTAGATTGATGATAGCCTATGGTAGGCCAATTGTGTTTATCGGTAACCTTGTTTCCAGTGTTTTGTGTACGGTAGCCTTGATTGATCATAGCCTACCATAGGCCTATGGTGCTTAACCCCAGTGCTTTGAGGAGTGGAGTAAAACAAACTGCATATAGGCCTAGCCTAGTACTATGATGTTTAGCGTATGTTGTCAGTGCTATAATATTTAGCCTATTCTGTCTGTGCCATGATTGCATGTTGTGTATTTTGAGATTATTA
Source organism: Halocaridina rubra (assembly GCA_037179515.1). Taxonomy (NCBI): domain Eukaryota; kingdom Metazoa; phylum Arthropoda; class Malacostraca; order Decapoda; family Atyidae; genus Halocaridina; species Halocaridina rubra. The sequence continues at coordinate 38,195 of JAXCGZ010003874.1, forward strand.
CCAGTTCACCCAGTGACTTAGCCTATAATCATGCCTCAAGAAAATGAAAATAGGGCTAACCGCAGAGTGAACATTGATCATTTTAATCCTTCAAAGATTTCTTTTGAATTGTGGTTAAGTTTGTTGGAAGCAAATTTTTTAAGTTTGGAAATAACTGAGGCAAATAGAAAAAAAAAATTTCTTTTGGTTTCTATTGTTACTGAAGTTTATGCTATTTTAGGAAACATTTGTGCCCCAGATTTACCACATACTAAGTTGTATGAGGATTTATGCAAATTACTTAAGGCACATTATGATGTAAAGCCTAGTTATCATAGAAGTTTATTGGCTTTTCAACAAAGGAGGAAAAAAGGAGGTGAGACATTAAAAGATTTGTATGCAGACCTGAAGTGTCTAGCCAAAGACTGTGATTTTGGTAGCAACTTTGATTCTCGTGTGCGGGATCAGTTGTTTATGGCTCTTGAAAATGAGGTTTATTTTTCAAATCTGGTTGCTTAAAATTTAAATTTGAAGGTTATGTCTTCTATTCAAATAGTTGAGAGAGTTTTGAATTTTGAACAAGCTTATGTTTCTGAAAAGTCTGGTGTTATTCAAAAGGTTAAAACCCCAACCAATGGTTCCATGAGTAAGTCAGTTTCTTGTAAACACTGTGGTTACCCTCATGATAGTCCAAACTGTCGCTTTAAGAATTTAACATGTAATTTATGTGGTAAGAAAGGTCATTTAAAACAAGTTTGTTGGAAGGCTTCAAAAGATGTCAAAGGTAATGTGAAGCCAAAGCCAGTAAAAGAAAGTTTTAATAAGGCTTCTGAGAAAAAACATAAGGTTAAAGTTAAAGCAGTAGACAAGGTAGCATTTTCCAGTGATACTAATGAAGAAAGACTGTTGTCAGTAAAAAATGTCAATGCTATTGGTAAAGATGAAGTGAATATTTTGGTTAATGGTAAGTTTGTACCTTTTGAGGTAGATACAGGTGCTGCTGTGAGTACCTTGACTAAAGATTGGGTTCATAATTTGGGATTGTCCATTGTAGATTGTAATAAAATGTTAAATGCTTATGATGATCTCAAAATAAAGGTTTTGGGTAAAGTTGGAGTGGATGTTTACTATAATTCTCTGCAAGTGAAACAGACATTTTATGTTGTAGGGAATCATAATTCTAACTTATGTGGTAAAGATTTGATGCCAAAAATAGGTATTTATTTGTCTGGTATTAATGATTCTTCTAAAATTAATAAAGTCAATGGTTCTGTGGTAGAATTGTTGAATGATTATGAAGTTAATCCTAATTAACCCATTTCAGATATTACAGCTCACATTCATGTTAAGAGTGATGTAGTTCCAAACTTCAGAAAACACAGATCAGTTCCATTTCACTATAAACCTTTAGTTGAAGATGCTTTGAATAAACTGATTGTAGATGATATAATTGAGCCTGTTAACCATAGTGAGTGGGCTGCCCCCATTGTTACTGTGTTGAAATCGGATAAGGAGTCTGTACGTATCTGTGGAGATTTTAAAGAATTGAATAAATGTATATCATGTGACCAATATCCATTGCCTAAAACAGATGAGTTGTTAGCATCTATTGGTAAGGGAAAGATTTTTTCTACTATTGATTTAAAAAATGCATATTTACAGATTTCTGTGAGTGAAGAAAGCCAAAAGTATTTAGTAGTAAATACACATAAAGGTTTGTTTAAGTACAAAAGATTACCTTTTGGTCTTTCTTCTTCACCAGCTATATTTCAGATATTTATTGCTAACCTGTTGAAAGATGTAGAGGGAGTTGATGCTTATTTAGATGACATTATTGTAAGTGGTGAATCTGAAGAGCAGCATGATCTTAGGTTTATTGAGGTTTTAAAAATTTTGCAAGAGCATAATGTTCAGATTAACAAGAAAAAATGTATTGTTAAGGTTTCTTCTCTAGAATATCATGGATTTTGTATCTCAGGTGAAGGAATCAAACCTTCCTCTAAGAAGGTCAAAGCTATTCTAGATTCTCCACCCCCTACTTCTGTTGCAGAGTTGCAATCTTTTATTGGAATGTTGACATATTATTGTAAATTCATTAAGAATTTTTCTTCCAAGCTGGCCCCCTTGTATAAATTGCTAAAAAAGAATAAAGTTTTTAAATGATCTGAACTTGAAAACAAAGCTTTTGAAAGTGTAAAATCTGATTTATCAAAAGGTCCCCTTTTGGCTAATTATGATGGTAATAGTCCACTAGTTGTTGAAGTGGATGCGTCTCCTATTGGTGTAGGATGTGTATTGTTGCAAAAAATTGATGGAAGAAAATTACCAGTTTATATTGCTAGTAAAAAACTGACATCAGCTGAACAGAACTATGCTCAAATTGACCGAGAAGGGCTTGCCTTAGTTTTTGGGTTGAATCGCTTTAGATATTTTTTACTTGGAAGACAATTTGAAGCAAGGACCGACCATAAACCACTCTTAGGTTTATTTGGCAAAGGGCGTCATATTCCTACTAATGCCAATGCTCGTATTCAGCGTTGGGCACTGTTTCTCTCTCAATATGATTTTGAGCTTACTTACAAAGTGGGTAAAGAAAATGTTGTGGCTGATGCCCTTAGCAGGTTGCCTGTTGATGATGATCATAAATCCATGACTCCAAATGAATACATTAAGTTAGTTGAAGCTTTAGATTTTGAAGATATTTCTTTTTCAAAAATCAGAAATTGTACTCAGAAAGATGAGGTTTTGGGTCAACTCATGCATAATATAAGATTTGGTTGGTCTACAAATGATTTGAGATTACATGAATATAGTTCTGTTAAGTCTGATCTTAGTTTATATGACAATGTAATTTTGTACAGAAACATAATTGTAATACCTACCAGCTTAAGATGTAAAATACTTGAGCACTTACATAGTGGTCATAATGGGATAAATGTGATGAAAGCAGAAGCTAGGAATTGGGTTTGGTGGCCTAAAATTGACCAAGATATTTCTGAAGTTACAAAGAATTGTCCAGTTTGTTTTAAAAATTTTCAACCAAACCAAGCTCCTGTGTTATCATGGTCTACCCCTGATAAGGCATGGTCAAGACTTCACATTGACTATGCTGGACCCATAGATAACAAATATTTTCTTGTAATTGTAGATGCATATTCTAAGTTTCTAGATGTTCAAGTTACTATTTCAATGACTTCAAGTGTTACCATTGAATTACTTAGAAAAACATTTTCTAATTTTGGTATTCCAGACATTGTTGTCTCGGATAATGCTCCATATTTTGTGTCCGAGGAGATTAAAGCTTTTTATAAGAAAAATGGTATTCAACATTTAACTCCTGCCCCATACAATCCATCATCTAATGGGTTGGCGGAAAGAGCAGTTCGAACTTTAAAAGAGGGCTTAAATAAATTCAACAGTGGATCATTGAATACTAGAATCTGTAGATTTTTGTACAATTATAGAAAGAGTATGCATAGTGGTATAGGTAAATCACCAGCAGAGTTACTATTTGGAAGATGTTTTAAAACAACTTTAGTATCTGTAAAATGTTCCCCTAACAAAGACAGAGACCTGGAAAAATTGTCTAAGAAAGTTTTCTCTGAAGGGACAAATATGTACAATGTTGGTGATGCAGTTTTTGCTAAACATTTTGGGAAGGGAGAGACTTAGATTGAAGGTAAAATTATTGAAGTGCTTGGTGTAAGAAATTATTTTGTGCAAGTTCATGATTTTGGTAATATATCATGGAAGAGGCATCATGATCAGCTTATGCCTAGATTTACTGGTACTTGTATTAAGACACCTAGAGAGTCTCCAATGCCCTTAGTTTCTTCGAATGTAAGTAATTATTCCTATGCCTCTAGTTCTACTAATGATGTTGAAGTATCTTCACAAAAGTGTGATGTTTCAGTTCAACCTGATAGTAATTGTATTGAGTCTGAAGACACAGTCTCAGAAACTGAAAGGTGTGGTGTGAATGATAAACAGATTGTATCACCATCTCCAGTATTACGGAGATCAAAGAGAATTATTAAGCCACCAGAAAAATTAAATTTGTAATGTCTTTTGTTGCCGTAATATATTGATATTTCTGTATAATGATTGTTGTATGTTGATATTTTTCTGATCCATTTTTGAAGAGTTTTGTATGTTTTTTCGTGGAGGGAGGAATGTTATGTATAACTTTTGTGTTGATTAATTTGTGCGCTTTGCATTGCGCTATTGTTTTGTTGTGTTTACTGAGGTAGAACCCGCCATGTCGGACATCTAAGTTTGAGTAATAAAACCTCCACTTTTCTCACGAATTTTAATGGCATTCTCCTCACCCATCTTTCTCATAGCATGGAACAGGGGTCATTCTCTTCTACCCTCTATATATAGGACGGTGTTTTATATAAGTACATTAGTTGTACATCTCTTTCTTTTACCTTGTGCAACAAGGGTAATTTTGTGTCTTCATTCTACACAATTCTGCATTGGTTTCTACAGTGACTTGGAATTTGTTTCCTTTTCTTTTACCCTCTACAATAAAGATTTCCCTCCCCACTATCAGATTCATCCATGTCATACTCCTTTGACATTGGAGGGTCAATATAATCAGGCCACAGTGACTCGGTGGAAGCGTGCGTGAATCAGGAGGCAAATGACGTGTTTGAGCCCTGCTCTGGGCATTAGGAAAGGCATCCAGTCATAGTCTTCTCCTCCAGCCTATTTGTGTCTACCCCTATTGTTTAGGGCTAATCTTAATGCATACAATGGGGGGGTCAGGATATTTCTTTACCCGTTACAGTGAGGATTTTTTTTATTTTACAGTAAGGGAATCATTTATATTATCAATGGCCATTGGTATCTTAATCCTAGTTGGCATACATGTCAATAAATCCTTTTGAAGGTCTTCTTTGATTACTCATACATAATTGTGATATATATCTGCAGACAGGCCTGACTAATGTTTAGAGTGATAAATATCTTCTTTTCACCAACCCTCTACCTTGCCAAGATGCCTAATCAGCAATAGCCTTAAATGTCAAGGTATAAGTTTTATTTTACCGCAGTCTAGCTTTGTATAGATTCAGTAAGAAGTATTTCATTACAAAAACTTTTAGTGCTTCCTTTATTTTCAGATATAATAGGTGAACAATGTTCTGGTTGACAAAGTAGTAATTCCTTTTGATATAAGTAGCAGTGTAATGAGATATTTGAAGCTAATTTACTTTAACTAGTTTTTTTAAATAAAAAGAGTACTTTGATTTAATGATAACATTTTGTTGTACAACATGCACTATAATAATGGTAAGAAAAAACACGATCTGAAACGGCACTAATATACTAAAAAATCGTTTTTTTTTTTATATGCTTGTGTTTACTCAATGTGCAAAGAATAACTTTCCTATTTTCGACAAGGATGAATGATATCTACTTGGGAGAAAAATGTTGTTCAAGGCACCATATTCACAATGTACAGTGTTGCCTCACTTATCGCGGTAGTTCGGTTCCGGGACCCGCCGCGAACCAGGAAAGCCGCGAAGTAGGATCCGCCTATATGTACATAGATATTTTAATATATTTTTACGTTTACACTGTATAAACCCTCCCTGCACTGTTAAAAAAACACCCTTTACATTATAAATAACAGCAAGCAACGTAAATTTTTATGAAAGTGATAGATAAAATTACAGTGAATGAGGTGATAATGACGTGACACATATCATTTACAATTATTTTTTCGTTTACGTACTGTATAAACCCTCCCTGCACTGTTAAAAAAAACACCCTTAACATTATAGATAACAGCAAGCAACGTAAATTTTTATGAAAGTGATAGGAAAACTTACCGTGAATGTGATGATGACGTGACATACATACTCATTTACAATTATTTTTTCGTTTACGTACTGTATAAACCCTCCCTGCACTGTTGAAAAAACACCCTTTACATTATAAATAACAGCAAGCAACGTAAATTTTTATGAAAGTGATAGATAAAATTACGGTGAATGAGGTGATAATGACGTGACATACATACTCATTTACAATTATTTTTTCGTTTACGTACTGTATAAACCCTCCCTGCATTGTTAAAAAAACACCCTTTACATTATAAATAACAGCAAGCAACGTAAATTTTTATGAAAGTGATAGATAAAATTACGGTGAATGAGGTGATAATGACGTGACATACATACTCATTTACAATTATTTTTTTCGTTTACGTACTGTATAAACCCTCCCTTCACTGTTAAAAAAACACCCTTTACATTATAAATAACAGCAAGCAACGTAAATTTTTATGAAAGTGATAGATAAAATTACAGTGAATGAGGTGATAATGACATGACATACATACTCATTTACAATTATTTTTTCGTTTACGTACTGTATAAACCCTCCCTGCACTGTTAAAGAAACACCCTTTACATTATAAATAACAGCAAGCAATGTAAATTTTTATGAAAGTGATAGATAAAATTACGGTGAATGAGGTGATAATGACGTGACATACATACTCATTTACAATTATTTTTTCGTTTATGTACTGTATAAACCCTCCCTGCACTGTTAAAAAAACACCCTTTGCATTATAAATAACAGTAAGCAACGTAAATTTTTATGAAAGTGATAGATAAAATTGCGGTGAATGAGGTGATAATGACGTGACACATACTCATTTACAATTATTTTTTCGTTTACGTACTGTATAAACCCTCCCTGCACTGTTAAAAAAAACACCCTTTACATTATAAATAACAGCAAGCAACGTAAATTTTTATGAATGTGATAAATAAAATTACCATGAATGAGGTGATGATGACGTGACACACATACTCATTTACAATTATTTTTTCGTTTACGAACTGTATAAACCCTCCCTGCACTGTTAAAAAAACACCCTTTACATTATAAAAAACAGCACGCAACGTAAATTTAAAAAAAAAATGAAAATACTGAAAATGTTTTTTTTCAATATTTTAATAATTTTGCGTATACCCATAAACTAAAATAATAATTTATCCAAAAAGAAACCGCGATAGAGTGAGAACGCGAGGGGTAACACTGTATACATTTTTAACTGTCCTTAGCGTTTTCCAGTAAAGTAATGTTTCTTCCAGATATATTCTTCTGGATTGAGCTTATGTTGTTGAACAGCTATATATGGCTCATGTTTTCATGGAAACTGGAAGATTAATTTTGACAAAGATGATGAACATTGCTGCTTGAAAAGTCCAAGTGTTTGTACAAGGTTATTCCGCTCGGAAATACTTAAAAAATGAAAGCTGTAGGTATGTTATTCACTTTAGTCTTACTTGAAATACAAGACTATATTGTTATATGTAATTTTTTAGCAAAAATACTCTTCCTTTGTTTAGTATGTTTGATGTTATATAGGTATTGTTTTAATATGTATTGTGCCTAAAATGTCATTATGAAAACATTGTAAGTACAATATTTATTACTACTATAATCAAATAAGCATATTACCAAATGTGAAAACATGAATAATTTCTACCCCGACTGGGACTTGAAGTTGATAGCGCCTTGACATAGTAATTATGTGTCCTAGGTTCAAGTCCCGGTTGGGGTAAAAATTATTACTACTGTAGCTCAGCTTTAATCCTGTTACCCTATCAGTAATCGTTTCCAGTAAGCAAGCTGAAGAAAAGTCTGAACATATGTAATAATATTATTACAGAGCTCTATTAGTATATTAAGTAGGTAACTGTGTACTGTATTTATATTTCACCTGAAAGAGATTAAGTAGATGAAGGGGTTTTTTTATACTTTTGGAATTTATGATACAGTCAAGATTTATTTACTCTTTGTATTTGCAGTGTGGCCTGATATTAAGCATAGTAATAAAATCCAGAAAATTAACTTTTGTGGAGGCAACGGTCGGATTACCATATTCTTATGTGAAGGAGAATTCTTCCTATTCGAGGGACAGATAAACAAGGGAAAGGAACAACTGCCCCCAAGATGAACAGAGGATTCCTTGAACATGTAAGAATAAAGTGTGAAGTTTGTGACTGGAATGTTTCACCATAGACTAATATTTTGCACAATTTTGCAAGCTGTAATCATTCCCTACAGACATGAGTGAGATGATCGCAGTCTTTCAGCAATAAATGAAACTCATGGTAGAAAGATTGCTAATTCTTTGTTCCCCTTTTTATTTTAGTTACCTCATGTTGCATTGCAAGAAATATGTGGTTACTTCTATAGATGTCTTTTCCTATAGCAAGAAAAATGGGTTCTTGTGTTGCAGGTATGGCTGCCATTTTAGCTTAAACAAGATATGACCTTTTGATTATTTTTTTCTAAAGTTTTATGTGTCATTCTTAGTCCCCAGTATGGGGGTTGTCACAGATAGAATGGAGCTGGGGAATTAAATCTGGATGCCCTTCATGATGTCCCCCGTGGGCTCGATCGTAGGTCAGTCACCTCTGAAGTCGAGCATTGTAACCACTACTCACATTACACTTTCTTTTACCGCTAGTATATAAAAGTGTTTCTCCTAGTTGCCTAATTTAAATTTGTCCCACTTCTCTGATGATTCATTATTTTTCATCATGCATCACTTTGAACGTCCCTGACGTCAGTGGACCTGTTGACTTTCTGGGAAGCAAAGCCTTTACTTCATGTAGTCGGCATCACCTTATTTATTACATTACATGTTTCATATGTTATATGGTATCTTGAATTCATAACGATGAGACCAGCAGAATTTATCATTCATATTTTCTTTATGAAATCTAGTGTACCAATTAAAGGTACTTGAAAAGAATGTAATATATCTCATATCCCTTTATTATATTCCAAGTTACAATTAATTTCTTCTTGTCACTTCTTGTTGTTGTTGTTTTGGTTTTACGTCACGAACTCCCTTTTCAACTAAGGGCTAGGATGGTATGGGATAGGCTGTGTTTAATCCATAACTTCCTATTATCCAGACATAGCAGATAGGTTCCACCTTCAGTGGTATAATTGTAGGTGAAATTATGAATTTTAAAGTAAAGGCAATAAGTGTGCTGTTACATGTTTGCATGATACTGAATGTAATACCCCCTAATTTTGTGAAGAAAATGATAACATAAATAATAATTTAAAAAATACCTCTTCAGTACTAGCCATAATATTTTCTTGTTTGCAGTTAAGGGTATAGATCTCTTACTTACCAATGTCATTGATATTTTGGATATAAAAGTGCTAGACCTCTTAGTACTTCCTCCGGTTCTACATAACTCACTTGAAAATCCATATTCACCAACCCATCTTGCCCTTTCACTCTTTGCCCAAGTTGATCCATTATCCTTTAGATAAATACCTTATTACAAACCGTCTTATTCTCCAGGAAGTCCTCTGTAATGCTATTTAATCAACTGCCATTTTGTACAACTAGGTAACTTGGACCTTGAGTGGCATTGTTTTAATCTTTGGAACTCCAAATCTGAAGAGGAGGCAACGAACTCTGAATAGGAATGGCAGGGAAGCCAAACTGCCATAATGAATCCCTGCCCTCTCACAGGACACAAGAACCAGGGGAACTTTGATCATGTGGGGAAACATCAAACACAAACTGACACCAAGACTTAATGCACTTAAGTCACCTGCACTTATAACATTTAGATTCAACAAAGAAAGCATTAAAAGATTGTACAAGCAATATATGCATTCAGTGATAGAATGTGCCAGCCCTGCCTGGGTTTTTAACATCACTAAAACACTACAGACTATACAAAACAAGTACTAAAATTGATCATAGACTGTATTGCTACTACATCAACAGACCACTTATACCAAGAAACCAAAGTCCTCAAAGTCAAGGATCGAACACCATCTGTACTGTACATGAAAAGCATGCAAGTACTCGCCGCTGCCTCCACAAACCTACTTTACCTGCTACACAACATGGCAAAATGTCCACACACACCAAGGATCATGTAAACAAAACAAAACACATGATATCACACAATTACTATCACCTCTTCCCCCACGCCCATCCCAAACCAGACTCCTCAATTATATCCATACCCAAATAAATCGCCATTCCATCCAGTAACTCGCTGATAGCATACAGCTGCATGCACAACCTCCTGACATCCATTCTTCCAAATCCTCCCTTTTCAGTGAAGACAGAGTCTTTCAGGCCAGGCTGCGATATGGGGACTGGCCAGCCCTTCTGAGCTATTAGAAGAGGCTGGACAACTCCATCAATGATGCCTGTCCAGGACTTCTGTTAGTGGCAAATTTTAATTCTACTGTAATTGTCTTCATCCCTAGGGGGGACAGACTATGATAGCTCAGTAGTTAGAGCTCTCGACTCAGGAGGTTACAGACCTGCGATCAAGTCCCTTGCCGGGCATTAGGAGGGGCATCCAGCCTTAATTCTCTAGCTCGAATCTGTGTCCACTTCCAAAATGAGAATTAATAGTGATGCTGAAAATGTTAAACAGACATTTGTATTAATCCTGTGGGCAGTTGGGCACAACAGGAGACTATTGAGATAATTAGAGAGTTTTTAAGATTAATAATAAACAATTTGTTATTGAAGCCACCAGGAAAGAGAAATAAATCAGAATTTGTAGACACTGTATTCTATATGTAGTAAAGTAATGATTTAATCTGGAAAGGTAGAGGTGTTACCTATTTTAAGCAGACGTGTTCCTGAGAGTTGGCAAGAGTACCACCTCTGTGTTCCCCTCGTATCTTAATAGTCGACTAAAGGGGGTGGCATGTGGGTACTGGGAATGCATTCCTTTTTATTTTCCTCAAAAAATTCAAAAATTTTTGCTTTAACTCAGCCATTTCTTTATAAGGGGGATTATGGCTTTTGTATATTGACAATTGTTCCTTGTAGCTACGACTATTGTTTTATGGAACATGAAATTTTCATTTATTAAATATTGAAAAAGCTATAAAATTCTAAGTCCAAGTTTAGTTAAAGGTCATAGTCATCCTCGTTGCTCTCCGTTAAAAGACTTAACTGATTCAAGAAGCGTCTGCATTTTAAGTCACCCACAACAGCATGGCCTTGAAACTCCACTTATACGAAGATTCACAGTGACCTGAAACAATTCAAGCTTTTGTTAAAAATTAAATTCAGATGTATTATATATAATATATATATATATATATATATATATATATATATATATATATATATATATATATATATATATATATATATATATAAAATATATATATATAAAATATATATATATAAAATATATATATATAAAATATATATATATATATATATATATATATATATATATATATATATATATATATATATATATATATATATATATATATATAGTAAGGAAGCCCATCAGTGAAACAAAACTTATAAAACAATGCTATATTTCGGATCCTAACTGGATCCCTTCTCAAGCACAGTTGTGCTTGAGAAGGGATCCAATTAGGATCCGAAATATAGCATTGTTTTATAAGTTTTGGTTCACTGATGGGCTTCCTTACTATTTAGTGCTGTATGCTAACAGTTCGTACTTATATATATATATATATATATATATATATATATATATATATATATATATATATATATATATATATATATATATATATATATATATATATATATATATATTGTTTTTTTTTTTTTGGGGGGAGTCTTTGTATAGTGATGTACTTATTGTTCCTCAGCTTTTCTTTTTAATACTTTCAATGTTCGATATAACCTCTTTGGACTTAATGGAAGGTGTTTCTAAGGGGCCTTACGTTGTTGTTCCCCAAGCTACCCCTAACCCCTCAGGAAGGCCATTGCCAATCCTAGGCTCTCTCGCACAGCTGTTGGGAAGTGTATATTGTTTTGTTGCCGTATGTGGTCATGAGCAGCACAGTCTTCCATAATGTCTTTGACTGTATGAGGTAATATGTTACGTCCTGGACAGGCCAGAGATAGTATGCGTTGTGCTGTTGGTGTATTTGGTTTTAAACTGTGCAGTTTCATGTAATGTGTTTGTTTGTACAAGGTGATGTGTTACATAATGTAGAGGCATCAGTGATAGAGTAGAATTTTGTGTCACAGTCACGTTGCTGCAACTTCATGGCAAAAGTAGTGGAAAAATGAATACCGATGGGGCGAATTTTTTTTTTTTTTTTTTTTCTATTAATCCCCATTCGAATGGGGGTGGAGTTTGACAGGTGGGAGCTGAGGAATTAAGACTGGATGCCCTTCCTAGTGCCCTGTGATGGGTTCAGACACGAGTTTGTCACTTCCTTAGACGAATAGTCAAACCAATGCATAACTGGGGTCCTCTAAATATTTGCAGCTTAGTGTGTTGCTATCAAACCCCATTCAGATAGGGATTGACACACAGGTTGGAGCTGGGGAATTAAGGCTGGATGACTTAAGGCTCGAACGTGGGTTTGTCACTTCCTGAGTTGTGTCTGACCATATATATATTTCCTTGAATAATTTGTGTTTTAAACAGAAGCACTTTTGATCATTAAAGACAATTTTTATCAGTACCTATAAGTACAAATTGTTAAAAGATATTTATTTAATAGAGTTTCACTCACACTTCAGTGGACAATGGCTTTCTCCATTATAAAGTGACATTGTTTCTTAATTTTTTATTGACTATTAACCTTTGTAGACAATTCCATCTAGTGTAGAATGACAGTTATATATAGTGCTATATTTTTTGTTTTATTTTTCTACAAGAGACGCGTTATACGCAATATATCCATGGTGTAATAGTAGTCATTGTATGACAAAGCTCCAGAATTTGTCTGTTGTTATTTTAAATTAGAACAAGATCACTGTAAATCCCAAAAAGTTAAATGTACACTTGACATTTTGTGTTCAGGGTACATAGATGAATTGATTTCTATTGTGTGGGGTAACAAAAAGATATTGCTTCGTGATTTTTTTCAGCTGCCTTAAAAGACTGTATTTACTTTTAGTCTCCTATTCTTTGGAGAATCACTAAAATTGAATTTTATGCATTTGTTACTTTTGTTTTGGATTTAATGTGGTAGAATTTGTCTATTGCATGTCTCATTATTTTATTGAATTGTATTTTCCATATATTTTATTTGTTACTTTGCATACTTTTATATGTAGATATTTTAGTGGGGTTAAATATTTCACTTTTCAGGATGTAATTATAGTATTTGAAGATGGACTTCCAACTGAAGCAGTTACAACAGCAGTGACCAGAAGCAAGGTAGAGCGGGCAGTAAGGAAAATGAAAAATGGAAAGGCAGCAGGACCTGATAAGATACCAGTGGAGGTATGGAAGAGTCTTGGAGAGGAAGGCATAGATATCTTGTAGGACTAAATGCAAAAGATCTTTAGTCAGGAAAAGATGCCAGAGGAGTGGAGAGGAAGCCTAATCATCCCAACTATAAAGGGAAGGGAGACATGCAGGAGTGTGGAAACTATGGAGGTATAAAGTTGTTAAGTCATACTATGAAGATATGGGAGAAAGTCATAGAGAGGAAACGACAATTAGGGATGAATAGTTTGGCTTCATGCCTGGAAGAGGGACAGTGGATGCCATATTTGCCTTGAGACAAATGATGGAAAAGCTTAGGGAGAAACAGAAAGGACTGCATATGGTCTTTATTGACCTGGAAAAGGCATATGATCAAGTACCACATCAAGAGGTGTGGAGGTGTATTAGAGAAAAGAGTCCCCCCGAGAAATATGTAAGAATCATCGAAGATATGTATGAGAGGGCAGAGGCAAATGTTAAAGAGCAGTGTGGGTTTGACAAAAAGGCTCTCAGTAAATGTTGGTCTGCATCAAGGGTTTGCTTTGAGTCCATATCTATTTGATTTGGTCTTGGATGTAGTAACCCAGGGTATTAGAGATCAGTCACCATGGTGTATGCTCTTTGTAGATGACATTGTACTGTGTAGCAACAGACGAGAGGTAGTGGAGAAGAGTGATGGAGGATAGAGGACTAAGAATCAGCAGGAAGAAGACAGAGTACTTGAGGTTGAGAGATGATGAGAATGGGGAGGTCAAGTTGCAGGGGGAGGTGTTAAAAAGTTCAAGTATTTGGGATCAACAGTAGCAGAGGATGGTGACCTAGAGTCAGAAATAACCCACAGAATACAATAATAATAATAATAATAAGACTTTATTTCCAACGTACATTGGGTATTCAAATAAGATGCATATATATGGAAGAAAGTGTCTGGGGTGCTGTGCAACAGGAGAATAGGGATTAAGTTGAGGGGTAAAGTGCATTAGACAGTTGTAAGACCTGCGATGATGTATGAAACAGAGAATGGGCAATAAAGAAGACACAAGAGAAAAAAATGGATGTGGCAGAGATGAAGATGTTGAGATGGATGTGTGGGGTGACAAGAAGCGATAAGATCAGAAACAAGGTAATTAGAGGTACATCAAAAGTTAGAGAAATAGTAGATAAGATACAAGAAAGTAGACTAAGATGGTATGGTCATGTCGTTAGGAGGGATGAACAGTATGTTGGGAGGAGGGTGATGGAAATGGATATACAGGGTAGGAGAGGGAGGGGGAGACCAAAGTGTAGGTGGATGGATTGTATCAGTGACGACCTGAGGTCTAAAGGTTTGTTGGGTGATGAGGTATGGGACAGGAACATATGGAGAACACTGGCCAGAAACATCGACCCCACATAAAAGTGGGAAAAGATGTAGACAAAGAAGAAGATACCCAAGATCAGTGTAAATAATGGTACATGAAGGTAGGGTTTGATGACCTAGAAGAGATTCTGTTTATAAGTGATTAATTGTTGTCAGGATAGTTTTGAAATTGGCATTTAGGGAGTAAAACTAAACCTACAAATCTGGCTTTACACATGCACCGTTTTATGTGTTAAGTAGTCCTCATGCAAATAAGTGTATATTAGAGTTGGGAATAAATGTTATTTAGGTTAGTTAGGCAAATATTGCAGATAATGTGGTAGGATTTGTGGGCCATGAAATTAATATTTAGCATTTTTAAATTGTTTGTTTTCTGTCACTATTAATCCAATGTGAGTGGACACTGACAGGTTGGAACTGGGATATTGTCTGTATTTCTAAGTTAATTAAGCGACTGTTTGTAAAGATCTCGTATATGAAAAGCCTTCATGGGACAAAGCTTTTTTTATTTTGAATGGGTAATTTTCAAACATCTTGAATATGCCTTTCTTTTGTAAAAGTAAAGTTAGTAAACACAGGATTGGGCTTTTGGTAATGACCTTCAATTTTATGGGTATGCAAGCATCAATATCACTTATATATTAATGTGCCAGACAATTCTTTAATGTTATAAATAGCAGCTACTACTGAAGTTAATTAATATAACTGCTAATGCTAAAATTTATTAATGTCGTGGCATTGATGATAATTAACTCGACTTCAAATCCATTCAGTTTCTCTAGTAATCATGAGTTAGAATATTATTATTTTAATTTTTTTATTTTTTACAGAAATTCAGACTAGCTATTATTCTGATGACTAGACTTTACATGAGAAATGTAGTTCTATGCATATGCTTTTCATATATGCAATTTCTGTCTTGCTGTGAAGGTGTTTGATATATCAGTAGTTTTAGGGATTGTACATTCCATAAGCTGAGGTAAGTGTTGGTAGGTTCCATGAAAATTAGAGGCATATCGCATTTGAAAAAAAAAAATTTACATTGGTAGTAGAGTACAGGGAGGGGTGGGTTTAAGGCAGGATGCCCTTCCTAACTTCCTGCCCCTGGGATCTCACACACAGTTGCTGCTCAATTCACAGTATCTACCACTGAGCTATTGATAGGGAGGGAGAAGAAACATTGCATCCAAAATCTGGCTAAGCTGATATCAGCGTGTCCAATAATGTTAATCATGGTTTGATTGTCGTAATTTAGACAAGTCGTCATGACACTTGCCATGATTCTTTGGTGTGATATGGTTACTACATGACAGAACTTCATTGACAAAAATTTTATAGTTCTTTCATTGATGGTTATTCCACTGTATTAAGTTGGGACTTGAATGACCCCAAATTTTATGGATTTCTTTTTTATTTCATTGAGGAGGGGCCTCATATTTTCTAACAATTGAAAGGTTCAATAGTGCAAAATTTTACTAATAGATGGCAGAAGTTTTATACTGAAGTAGTAACTTTAGCCACTAGATGACAGTACTGAAATTAAAGATAAGTAGTACTGAGTGTCAATGGTAGATGGCAGAACTGCCTGATGCAAAACAAAAGATAGAATTGTTTGTCGTCACTGGATGGCAGCACCATCATGGTGGCAATAGTGACAATTTTCGTCAATAAATGGCAGCACTAACCAATTCAATACAAAATTTATATCTATCATAGTAATGATTGTTGTCACAAAAATGGCACCACCACGATGTTGGCAAATAGTAAAACTTTTCATTACTAGATGGCAGCACTGCTCAGTGGAATACAAAATTGAGTTTTCACCACTGGATGGTATGAATTAGTCTTAAATATGTATAATTAACACTGCAGAGTGTGTGCAACTGGGCTCATTTTCCCAACTTAATGCAGAATCACAAAACTTTCTGTAGTAAAGCAAATCTTCCATATATATATATATCAGACAATGAAATAACCGTTTTTTTATATATATATAAAACAAAATGTCTTTATTTCTGGAAATATTATTGTTACTAATACCTCAACCTTTCCAGTATAGCAATTCTATAGAGTATCTGTATTGTTCTTATTTTAAATTTTCATGTTGAAGACTTACCTTGCTTTGAACAGTCCACTTTTACATACTTTGATATAGAATTATATTCACCAAAAGCAAATGTAGAGCATCTCGATATGAAGTTTAGATTCTGGCAAACATTTAAATTTTAAGCATAATTCCAGAATTTGTGGTATACAATTTAAAGTATGTAAAATGATATATCTGCTTTTTCAGTATGAATCAAAATTTTTCCAAAATTACTCTTGCATAATCTATTACAAATATCTGTGCAGACATTCTGCAGAAGTTACAGTGCATAGAATCAGAAATATACTACACAAACCAATACAGAACTCATCTGGAATGACACAAACTAACCTCTGCAGTAATAGGGGACTAGAAGCGTAGTGATTTTTTAGTCTAAGAATAGTTGAGGATTGGAATTCACTAAGCAAGGAGGTAGTTTATGCTAACTCAATTCAGTTTTAATTAGGTAGTTACTTTACTTTGGAAGTAGCAATTTGTGTGGGACATCAGCTCCAATCTCCACCCGAATGGGGACTGACGGTAACTAATTACAGTAAACAATAAGCTATATATTAATTTTCTCACATTTCACCAACGAACTCACTATGCGGTAGCTACAAGATTCTAGAAAAGTGTACACAAAGAGAAAAATATAAGCCCTAAAAAGGTAATCTACTACTCTTAATCGGCAATTGCTTGCAATGTAATTAACAACTCCAAATACAACCACTGATTGTATGCACAATAAGCTCCTTTTGATGGATACACAGATAGTTATGGTGGGCTAGACAAGGGTTATTTCGGAAAACATTCATGTTGGCGAGAAGCAAAATATGGATAGTTTTTTCTTTTTTTTTTTTCTTAATGCTTTTCCAACAAAAGTTAGCGAACTTTATAAAATACAAGATTTACTTTTGGTAATTCAAAATCCTATGACAAATTATAAAACCAAAGTATTATAATTCTTTTTGGCTAGCCCAGAAATATTTAACTTTTCCATTATCACAATAACATGGATTTGAAACCAATAACGTTCATCGATGCCTTTACATTGTAATTGCTTTCAACCATAGTTGTAATTCATATGGTCTATAAATAATGTCTGGTATACTTGTGTGATAGCGATGCTTGCATATCCATAAAACTGGAGGTCATTTCTAGTGATTCAATGAAGATCTTACTAACATTATAAATATATGATAAGCTTTCACAGTCTCTACTTAACACTATGCCACGCAGGGCAGGCTTAGCAAACTATCCCCGTGTTCCTTCCCTTGTATTATGAACTCGGTATAACCATATGCTAAGCCATTCCGGTAATCTAAACAGAAAACGTATGGCAAATTCCTGAAGACTTAATTTATCCCTCCTGCCAGTGCATAATTCTTAACTAAAGAGAGGACCAGTACAAGACACAGTTACCAGACAAGCTTACAGTCCCAGTCTCCCTTCAGGGCATATTGCAGCTAATGACTGGATACCCAATGGCACAAGTCACTAGCTCAAGGCAAGTTCTCCTGTAGCTGTACAAAACCCAGTTTATAAATGCAAAACCATCATTAGTTGGATATGCAATAGCAAGATTACCACTTTCAAGCACAGTACTTATCTTGCTGACTGTCTTCATCTGCCTATACAAAAAAATCCTATATCTCAGCTTCACTAATCACCTAGCTTTATAGATATTATAACCTGATTGTATATGTAGCTATACTCAAGAAATTGTCTGTAGATACAATATAATGAATAAAAATATTCAAAGAATGCAATATCAAAAGGTATGATTACATTACTCATTCACTAGTACCATATCTTGACCCAGCCTTTATCTCCCAACTTAAACTTGCTTTCGTCCATCCCCATTCGAATGGAGACAAACTGTGACAAATAAACTAAAGCAAAGTTAGGGATAAAAATCGTAGTAGTGTTCCATGAGTGGTAGCTTTTATCAACTTCAAAGACTCAGTGAGTACATCGTTTGACATTTGGGACTACAGTGCAAATGTATAACCTCAAGCTACATACAAACATATACAACAGCAACAATCCTCTTCGCAAGGGGGTTCGCCAAATCAAGTGCACAAATTCACTAGCTAATGTACCTCGATCAATCCTTTTTAGCTCCTTGAGGATAAAAGGTTGCCCAAATTTCCACATCCCACCATGCACAGGCACACACAAGGTAAGTGAGCAGAAGTCTTGTTGTGCCACCCAACAGCAGCAGCCGTTTTACCCAAACCGCTTCATATCATGGCAACCCTTCACCAACACTTACGTGAGCATTGATATAAGGAAATACTCTCATCCTAAGGATTTCCTTATCAATAGCAGTTCTCATTCACAGATCGTTCCTTATCAAGAGTGGTTCTACTACACAAATCCTTTATTAACAAGGGTTCTAATTCTAAAATTTATTCTTATTATTACTGGTTGTAATCCATAAATCCTAACTGTCCTCAGAGCCTAATATTCATGCAGTTTTTATAACAAAATTAGTGTTGGGCCTACATTCTCCAAGAGACGAGTTCCTACTAAAGTATTTAAGTAATATATGTAAGCATACTAAGTAATACATGTATAAAGTCTACAACATCAATGTAACACGTATAAATACTAAACCATCAGTGCTACTTTGGCTTGTTATCTGTGTCATGAATCTACTTTGGTATGCGGTCTACACCTTATATGGTGATCTATAACCTTACCTAACCTCTATTTAGCATTTGTAGCAAATATACACGCTGTTTATCACTAGAATATCTATGGTGTAGATATTTTTTTCCTTGTAGATAACAAGCCAAAGTAGCACCAAACCATCAAAGTAATACCTGTATCAATATTTACCCTTTAAAGTAATACTAAAACATCAAAATAATGCATTTTCAAATACTAAACCAGCAAAGTAATACACATGTAAATACGAAATTATCACACTAGGACGATTTAAATACTAAGCCATCGAAGTAATACGTATAAATACAATGCCATAAAAGTACAGAAATCCAGCAGACATTAATCCCTAAGACAAATACATAAATGGATGATGTATAAATGTTAATACATAATTAATAATACTTCAAAGAATAAAAGCAATGACATCCCATATGCAGTTATTATTTCAATAGTGAAGCTACATTTCACAGATATAGTAGGGTTACCACAGCTTTAACAGAATAATTGAGGTAACAGAGCTATATTCTAATCAGCCTATTTTCAGTTCTCAGGATTTACCAATTCCTCCATTCTCTTTTGATACCTGATTGATATACCTTAAACACCAGTTTGGTGCTCTTTTGACACCTAATTGGTTTTCCTTTGGCAACTGACTGGTATACTTCCATCCACCCAAACAAATTAAGTTAAAAAGATATACAGAGAAAAGTATTTAAATTAATCATAAAATATTCAGAATTACCAGCCTCAAAATATTAATAAAATACTCTGAACTGATAGAAAAGGTATTAAAATATTCATAAAATACTTTGAATTGATAGAAAAGGTATGAAAATATTTAAAAAAAAACTCTGAATTGATAGAAAAGGTATTAATAAGTTCATAAACAGTTTAAAAATTTAGCATCTTCTCCTTGGATTCTCTTGTATATATTACTATGCTTTCAGGACCATACATCAGTAGGTGACATGGAATAAGGAATGTTTTCCTTGCATGGCTTCAGACATTTCAGCGTGATGAAAAGGACTATAAACTTGGTTATGAATTATTAATCTTAAGAAAATAATAACTATTTTGGATCTTGTAAAGATGAGTAACCCCAGAACCCTATGTAAAGTTAAATAACAACGTAAATTGTTAGGTTAGGTTACTTTTCTTTACAAGATCCAATATTTATAACATGGTATATTTCACTGACACTAGTAGGTCTGTAAGAGGGCTTAATCATTCTTTATTTCTAAGTTGTTAAATTTTCAAGCCAATCGCATTCCCTATCATGCAAGGAATTTGAGGGAAACATTTTCTCTCTTCTACAATCGAGGATATCCCATTAAGGTGAATGCTAAGATATGTAAGACTACAAGGGTGGAATTCCGATTACCAAGGACAAACAAATTACATATGCAGAAGATCCCCTACTTACGAATAACAGAGTTATGAACATTCACAGATACAAACAAAAACCCTTCCATTATCTATCCATGTATTATTGTACTGTATTGTATTATTACATTATCACTGTATTAAAATTCATTAATACTACATACTTTATGTTTTATGTAGTAGTTAAGTGTCTTTTGCCTAAAAAAATTTAATTAATTCATTGTGCCTACGGGAAAGAGCCCCATGCTCGTAACTTCCCATCTCCTGGTCATTATACTTATTATACAGGTCCTTAAAACTATGGATTGAGTTAGCATTAACTACCTCCCGCAAAGAAGTTTTCTTACGAAGATTCAAACTATGACCTCTAGTTATAGTGCCAGCCATATCAAAATATCAATCCCTATCCACTCTGTCATAACCATGAAGGAAATTAAAAACCGTCACCATTTCCCCCTTCACTCCTTTAGCTTCGAGTGATGGTAATTCTTATTCCCTCAGCTTCTCATCATAACAGAGATTGCGTATTCCTGGCACCAGTTTCAAGGAATGTCTTTGAACTTTTTCCAGCTTAACTGCATGCTTCTTCAAGTGTGGATTTCAAAAGGGGGGCTGCATATTCAAGCTTTGGCCTTACATAGATTGCATATATACTTTTGAACATTTCCTTGTCTATGTGCCTGAAGGCTACCCTTACATTTGCTAAGAAAGCATATGCTACCCTTTATATGCATTTCTGGAGACAGATGCTTTCTGGAAGTCTACGAATATGCAATCAGCCCAGCCCTCTCTTTCCTAAAAGATTCTGCTTACCTCATCATAAAATTCCAATAAGTTTGTTACTGTTGATCTACCTTCTCTGAAGCCATGTTGTCTCACTGACATAGAGTTGAAGGATTCCAAGTGAAGAGAGATGTTTTCTCGGTAGTTTCTCCATAACTTTGTAAACTATGTTGGTCAAGGAAACAGGTCTATAGTTTAGAGCTGTATCCCTCCTTCCCTTTTTGAATATAGGTACTACGTTTGCTTGTTCCCAGCATCTTGGAATCTCCCCTGACTCCAGCGGCTTTTCATATATGATACTTAGTGCAGCTGATATTGATTTAGCACACTTCCTAAGTACATATGGGGATATATCATCAGGACCTGCATCTTTATGGGCATCTAACTCCATCAGTGCTTTGCATACCTCTGTGGCTGAAGAGATGATGTTCTCCAATACTGGGCCATGCATAGGCTATGGATGTAGTGTACAGTATTTTATTTTACCTAGACACAACTTACGAACAGACTTCTGAAACCCAACTCGTTTGTAAGTTGAGGAGTGTCTGTATATACAGATACAATGGTTGCAATCTTCTTGTAAGGAGGGTGGCCAAGTCAAGCATACACCCATTTATCATAAACCAAACATACTTCTCTTACTACTTTCAACTCCTTGAAGATAATCAGTTGCCACAATTCTGCCCCCTTCACCCTGCTTGGATCATCCACAGAGTAATTACCTAATTGTGCTTACAGGAAAAAGCCACAAGCCTGTAACTTTCCTGATCAGTTCCATTTTGTACTTAGTGATACTTATCATACTTGTCCTTAAAACTCTGGATTGAGTGTGCAAGGATGTTCTGCTGTGAGGCCCGACAGCTTTAAGTGATTTACCAGTATCACTTCATCACATAATAAAATAATTAATATCAATACTAATACATATAACATTTCACCGCCGACAGATATGAAAAATAATTATATCATGAAACAAACAACACAAACTTATATGATTGCAATATTAGGCCAATCCCCTAGTCCCAAATTAACTTCCATAATCTACTATTTATATAAAGTTTTTACATATACACCTTGTTCCTTTTATGCGCGATTTTTTTATCCGCGAAACTGCAATAACGCCCCAAAAAAAAATAGTAAAAAATTCAATTTTCGCGAATAACGCCCAAATTTTTTTTTTTTTTTTTTTTAAATAAGCGCCCACGGATGCTTCTTCCTCGAGTACAAAGAGGATTACGATAAGAAAAGATCATCATCATTATACATTATATATACACCCACCTACCTCTATCATATGTCTATCTAATGTACATTTGAAGGTGTCTAAGGTATTGGCATTTATTATTCTAGTAGGAATACTCTATGGTATTACCAAGCCAATTTTCACCAATTTCCCTTCTGAACCTAAATTTATCAAGCTTAAATCCATTACCCATTACGACTTCTGGTTTGATCATGAATTTTTAAAACTTTATTAATATCACCCTTGTTAATCCCTTTAAACCATTTATACACCTCAATCATATCCCCCTTAACTCTGCGCCTCTCTAGAGAATGTAGATTAAGTTTTTTTAATCTGTCATATGGTAGATTTAGGCAATGCATAATTAATTTTTTTTTTCGTGTTTTAGTCTTGCTTTGGTTATTTATAATTTTTATTTTATCTTTGTTTACATTTGCAGATAGAAGTTCGTTCTCCTGCATCCTCCTCCTCTTCTACCGCATAAGTTACTTGCTCACGGCCACCATGCATGTACCAGTGTACTGTATGACTGTTGCCCACTGCATAATAGAGTACAGTACAGTAATGTATGTTAATTTCTATCTGTAAAGTGAATATGAATATCTTTTGTATACTCTCAAAAATAGATACAGGGTTTTCTGTTTTGCTATGTAGTAATAAAATATGTTTTTTACTTATCTCATTATCTTTGGCATGGTGTGTCTATTACCTAATTGTGATTACCTAATTGTGTTTACGGGAAAGAGCCCAAAGCTCGTATCTTCCCGTCTATGTAAGGTTTGGAACGTATCTATGGCCTTTATCATTGTTTCCTATGGAAAATGACTCGTTTTTTCATGCGATTTTCCATTTACCCGTCACTTCTGAGAACCTATCTAGGTGTTATTCTGAGAACTAGGTGTACTTACATTTTTCCTCTCTCTTGGTGGCTCAGAGTACAATCTATTGATTCTTTATCTCAAGATATTCTATCAATTCTTACCAACAATGAGAAACTGCCCACCTCTTGTAGTTCTCTGGTATATGATATTCAAAGCTTGTGAAGATGGGTAACCCCTAGAAGCTCAGGTAATGTAAAATAACCCCGTAATCTATTAATCTAAGGCAGGTGATTTACCTTGTAAATATGAATATCCCAGGGCACCTTGGGTTTACTCTTATTTAAAATATCCGTGTATCTAAAATTGGCAAAAAGACAGCCCTCGCAGTTTGGCAAATAATGTCAGGCCTAGGGTAGCGGTTTGTTGTGGCCATTCCTGAGAGAATCACTGGAAAAGTTTTTTTTTTCTTTTTTAAACAATATTAACTGAAAAATTTACATAGGATGATCTGGTATAGATATATCTCAAACTTGACAGGACCACAGTGGTTAAAGTGCAAGACTTGAGAAGCAGCCATTCCACGTTTGAGTCCACTGCGGGCTGATAAGAAGGGTATCCAGACTTACTTACCCAGGCATCAGTCTGTCTCTGGCCACCCCCATTCAATTGGAGATTAATAGTGACAAATAAAATGGCAAAAACAACATATATCAAACCTGAGTTCTTACTAATCAGCAGTACATTATAATGTTCCTCATAACCTGAATGCAAGTTGACTCTCATGGCAACAAAGGCACCTGCTAAAGTCTCGTTAATAGAAAAATCATCCTTGAAAATCCATCCAGAGCTTGTACCATGCTACACTGTAAGGGTAGAAATCATTATGAAGAGCCAATATTGTTTTGATGGAAAATTTCACCCATTACAGTTCTCAAATAACTGGTGATCGCAGTAGAGAAGTGGCTTGAGCACTTGATTCGGTATGTAATAAACCCATGCTCAAGCCCACTGTGAAGCGTTTGGGATGGCATTTAGCCTTACTCCCTCAGTCCAAATATGTCTATCTACCCGCAGCTGAATAAATACTACTTGCGAATATACAGGCAGGATTGTGAGAGAATAACCTAAATTCTTCAATATTTGTCTGGAAATTGGCTTATAATACTAGACCAAGAGAAAGGTTTGGCAGCAAACGTGGCGTGAATGAGGATGAGTCAAGTGCTGTATCTGATATTAATAATAATATTGTAGAAAATGATGACAGCTTCTGTGGCAAGTGTAATAAGCCAGTGAAAGATAATCAACATGGCTTCCAGTGAGAGTTATGTAGTAAATGGTATTATTGTGCTGTGCTAATAGTAAGGATGAGTACAAATCTATTTGCGAGATGAAAGGCAAGATAATGTGGTTTTTTATTTCATGCAAAGGAAAATACAAGTGTGAATAAGGAAAACAGTAAGCTGAGAAAATAAATAAGGAAAACAGTAAGCTGAGAAAATAAAATGAAGCGCTGAATAGTGATAAGCATCAGCTGATACGGAAGCGGCAAAACGTTTGCCGATAGAGGTTCGTTCTCCCGCATCCTCCTCCTCTTCTACCGCTTAATGCAATCGAATATTATGAAGAAAATTGAAAAAGAGCATTAAGAACAAACAGCAAACAAACTTTTGATATAATATCATCAGGGAAATAGCGTGTACAAAATAAATATTTTTCATTTAAGTTTCCCCGATATACGTTTTCTTTGTAACGAATTGTATAGTTTTCTTTTTCTCTCAGCTGACTTCATTTACGTTTAGATTTTGTGCAGCATGGTCGATGTGTAAAGAAGATAGAATAATGTTTAGAACCAAGGAATATTAATAATACTATAATCTTGAATATTAGATAAACCCCAAACAGAGTGAGTAAATAAATATTTTATGAGTAAGATATTGTGCCTGAATAGTGATAAGCATCAGCTGATACGGAAGAGGCAAAACGTTTGATGATAGAGATTCGTTCTCCTGCATCCTCCTCCTCTTCTACCACTTAATGCAATCGAATATTATGAGAAAAATTTTAAAAAAGCATTTAGAACAAACAGCAAACAAATTTTCGATATACAGTGTTCCCCCGGTTATTCGCGTTTCTTGGTTCGCGTTCTCACTGTATCGCGTTTTTTTTTTCTTTCTTTCTTTTTTTTTTTGTGACACCAGGATGGGCCAAAAATGATAAAATAAAGCAGACTTTATCAGGTTGTAAAGAGAAACAGAGATGGAGAATGTAATGACCTGTCAGATGTGAAGGGATTATAAAAGATGTGTAATAAATATCCAGCTCTCTGCTGGGTTTTAATATACCTCTGCATTACTTTCATGATGTCTATTCCAATAATTCTGCTTAGATATAATTATTATTATTATTATTATTATTATTATTATCATTATTATTATTATTATTATTATTATTATTATTATTATTATTATTATCATTATTATTATTATTATTATTGGCAACAATAATTTTCCTTTGATGATGATTGTGGAGATTATTATCATCATCATCATCATCATTATTATTATTAAGGGCTCATCATTGTTTGTACATCTGTTGGTTTATTTACTTTAAATAACTGTGTAAAGTGCCCCTCCCTAGTTGGCTCGGACAAAGAGAGTGTGGGGGGTTGGGTAGAATAGAATGTTGGAGAGAGAGAGAGAGAGAGAGAGAGAGAGAGAGAGAGAGAGAGAGAGAGAGAGAGAGAGAGAGAGAGAGAGAGAGAGAGAGAGAGAGAATCTTTAAGTAACTCTTGTTCATTCAACCAAAACTACATTATTTATAGTAAAAATACTGGTTTAATTACGAATTCGTAGTAATAATGATGATGATAATATTAATAATAATAATAATAATAATAATAATAATAATAATAATGATAATAATAATCTCCCCAATCATCATCAAAGGAAAATTATTGTTGCCAATAATAATAATAATAATAATAATAATAATAATAATAATAATAATAATAATAATAATAATAATAATAATAATAATAAGATCTAAGGAGAAGTTTTAGAATAGACATCATGAAGGTAATGCAGAGGTATAGTAAACCCAGCAGAGAGCTGGATATTCATTACACATCTTTTATAATCCCTTCACATCTGACAGGTCATTACACTCTCCATCTCTGTTTCTCTTTACAGCCTGATAAAGGCCGTTTTACTTTATAATTTTTGGCATGTCCTGGTGTCATAATCATCTTTAAAAAAAAAAAAAAAAAAATTAAGGCTGATCATACTTCAGGATTTTCCTGGTTTGCGCCAGGTCCCGGAACCGAACTACCGCGATAAGGGAGGGAACACTGTAATATCATCAGGGAAATAGCTTGCAAGGGTGCATCAGCTGATACGGAGGTGGCAAAATGTTTGCCGATAGAGGTTCGTTCTCCCACATCCTCCCTCTCTTCTACATTATCGTCAGGGAAATAGCGTGTAGAGAATATATATATTTCATTTAAGTTTCCCCGATATACGTATTCTTTGTAACAAATTGTATAGTTTTCTTTTTCTCTCAGTTGACTTCGTTTACGTTTAGATTTCGTGCAGCATGGTCGATATGTAAAGAAGATAGAATAATGTTTGGAACCATATAATCTTAAAAATTAGATAAACCCCAAATAGAGTGAGTAAATAAATATCTTATGAGTAAGATATTGTGCCTGAATAGTGATAAGCATCACCTGATATGGAAGCGGCAAAATGTTTGCTGACAGAGGTTCATTCTCCCGCATCCTCCTCCTCTTCTACCGCTTAATGTGATCGAATATTATGAGGAAAATTTAAAAAAGCATTAAGAACAAACAGCAAACAAACTTTCAATATAATGTCGTCAGGGAAATAACGTGCAAGGGTGCATTAGCTCATACGGAGGTGGCAAAACATTTGCATCCTCGTGCTCACCGCCACCATGCACGTCCCAGTGTATGCCTGTTGCCCTCCGCATAATAGAGTGCATTATTTGTTTACTGTACAGTAAATCTGTAAATATTTTATACTGTACACTATTTGCATGTAAATATAAATAACTACAGGTCTTTCTGCTTTGTTATGTACTTATAAAATATGTTTTACTCATCTTATATCTTTGGTATAGTGTGTCTATGGACGGTTGTGGAATGGACGGTTGTGGAACGAGCTATGCCCAATATCATTGTTTCTTATGGAAAATAACTCGTTAAATTACGTGAAACTTAAAATACGGGGCACTCCTGAGAACCTATCTTCGCGTTATTCCAAGAACTGGGTGTATAAGAAACAAAAGCAAAAAGTTCAAAATATAGTGAATGATGCAGTAACTCTGTATGAAATAAATGAAACAAATTAAATTAAAAATGCACAGAAGAGAAGTAAAAGCCTACATATGTATATAAGTAAACTTAAAGAAGAAATAATTCCAAAATTGAAATATATGAGGCACATGGTGTCATATTAGAAGAAAAAAAAAAATAAAAATAGAGATAAAACGGTTCTGGAAGGATATATACGAAAAACAGGAAAACTCAACTGTACAGGTTTGGAACTCAGAGAAGAGAAGGTATTATGAGGAAGAAATGAGATTAGGTAGAAATTTACAAAATTTAATGACTGAAGTAGAACCTGAAATAAGAGAGATGCCAAGAGTTACGAGAGAATATCTCGATGCTGTAGCTTCAGTGATACCGGGAAATATTGTTCCAATGATGAAAGTTGAAATAACAGGAGATGACATAAAACAACAAATTAAAACATTAAAAGACGAAAAAGCTCCTGGACCTATGGTTTAAAACCAGAATTATTTAAAATTATGAAAGATAGTAAGATATGTATTAGTGGTCTAAAGATGTCATATAGGTATATTTTGGAAAGTGGTGAAGAAACCCCAAACTGGGATATATTCAAAACTACACTTGTCCCAAAAGTAAAGAAGCCCACAGTAAAAGACTTCAGGCCAATTGCATTAACAAATATTTCATATAAGATTTTTATGGGCATTTTAAAAGACAAAATAGAAGAACACATAATTAAGAATGGCCTAATGAACGTACTTGAAGCTGGATTCACAAAGAAAAGAAGAATAACAGACAATATTTATATATTAAGACATTGTATTGAAAATAGTTTTAAGAGAAAACAGACACTTTTTGTAATTGCTATTGACTTTCTAAAAGCTTTTCATTCTATTAACAGAAGTAAACTAAGAGACGATTATGAATTTTAAAATTGATAGTAATGTTATCGAACTAATTGTAAATATATACTCATGACTGCACAGAACTATTCATGAACAATAATAAGCAAGCAGAAATACGAATAACCTCAGGAATAAGACAGGATTGCAAGAGTTTGACAATATTTTTCCTACTCGATACTTATATAATCATAGAAAAGCTCCAAACTGAAGATTTAGGATACAAAGATGAATTTTTCAAAATAGCAGCTCTATTCTTTGCTGATGATGGGCTTGTATTTGCTCAAAGTTTAGATGAAACAAAAAGAACCATAAGAATACTGGAGAAATAGCAGCCTCATGTGGATTGAAGATTAATAAGCAAAAAAGCAATATAATGATATATAACAGAAAAGAAATACTGCATACCCAGAAATAATTGAAAATATAAGGATAGTTCAAATATAAAATATTTAGGAATAAAGGTAACTGACAAGAAAAAAGTGCTTTAAAGAGTATAAAAATTGCTTCATATTAAAAGCTAGGCATTTTGCAAATATAACACACTCCACTGTAGGTAACGCTTGTAATAAAATTTTCATTGGCGATACCATCATTTCTTTATGCAGTAGAAATATTAGAATACACAGAAGAAGAATTAAAGATTTTCCAAAGAATAGACAACCAGGTGTATAGAGCCATTCTAGAATTACCAATTCATACTGCCAGTAGTGCACTGAGACCAGAGTAAAACACTCTATAAACTGGAAGTAATGAGTTAAAGAGATATTTCAATACTATCTTTATGAGCAAAAAAAAAATTCATTAAGAAAATAAAAAGATACATGGAAATACTAAATGTCAATCTTCTAAAAAACAGAAAATGCATCCATTGCTAAGTTGAAAGAAAAATTAAGAAAAGTTGATACTGAAATATGGAAGTCGGAAATGGTAGATAAAGAAACTTTGAGAATATGTAAGATTTACAAAAAAAGACGTAGAAGAAATGAGTTGGTTTGATAATTCATTTTAAACTAAATTATTGATTAAGGCAAAAACAGACACTTTAGATTTGAATTGGAGAGGTAGATTTAAAAATAAAGATGAAAAGTGTGCGTGTGGTTGGTTATGTTAGTGAAACTTTGGAATATTTTACATTGCACTGTGAACTGCATAAGGATGAAGTATTAAGTATTACAACAACCCTATATCGAAAATGGAAGTGAATTATTCAGATGTGCTTGGTTTTAAAAATTGTGGTAAAAAAAATACTTTGAAATTAGAAAAACTTTGATATTTGAACTTTGGAATATAAGAAAAATTAAAACACAATCCTGCCAGTAAAAAGACATTATAAGTAAATAATAGAGGAGCCGTTACAAAGGCTTATCCTCAAAGTACAAGTACAGTTGGTTAGATGGTTGGTTATGTTAATTCCCAACTCCAACTTGTCTATATCCATCCCTATTCGAACAGGTTTTAAATGACATAAAACGGCGAACAACAACAACAAAACAACTGCAGCCTGTACCGGACTATTAGTTTAGATGCTACATAAAACTCCAATCAAATTAATTTTGCACTGAAAAATATCTAAAACAACTAGAAATAGATAATTTTAATTATTAATTATCTACAGCTAATGTCACCAAACCTAATACAGTATTCTAAATAAAATAAAAAATAACACATGACGATACAAACGGGAATTATTGATAATTCATCGCTGGAAACAAGAACGTGCCCTCAAATTATGGTTTCTTGACTTCTCTCATTGCAAGTATCATTATCAAAACAAGTCTTGAACATAAATACCTTAAAGAATGGAATAGCGGCTTTGATTACAGTATGGTGTAAGGGTAGTTAAATCTATTAGATCAAAAGACTAAATTTGAACGTATGTCTGCGGGCAGTCAATGTTTAGTTTGTCACCTTTGAGACATCCTTTTCTTGCCAGCTTTGAAATGCTACTAAGATTCAGAATTACAAATAAAAAAAAATGGCTATAAAGCATAAAATTATCGCTTGCCAGGAGAAAACAAGCTAATTTTAGCGAAAATGAACGAAATATACTCCAACATATATTACCTCTAATTTAAACTTTTAAAAAACATATACGGACACAAAATTGGAACTAAATAGCTCTTGCTATATCTGAAAATATTTATTGACTATTTATAATAGTTGAAGGGAGTCTTAGATTGAAAAATGTTCAAATGTATCTTTGAGTGGACAGCATGTGTGTAGCAACAAAAGTATATCGAAAATGTGAACTAATTTTTGAGCTGCAAAAGAAAGCTCTATTATTTTTATCATACTGTAGTTTATTACTTAAGTATAAATATATTTCATAAATTATATTTATAAGGTATTTCCTACTAAGAGGCTGTTTTTATATAATAGCTGGCACAGATAGGTAATTTACTCAAAGTTCTAGATTTTAAATCTACTAAATTTAGTAATAACAAAAGAGAGGTAAGAAGTGCATTGTTTTATTTGCAACTTACAAAATTTTAAATCTCAAATAATGTAGTCTACCTTTGGCTATAGCAAATATTTTGTTTTCTAAATAACATACTGCATCTTGTTTTTATTCAAAAATGCAAAGTTATCCTAAACTATATTATTTATTTGCAACCTCTTGCCAGATACTTTTTGTAGAATTAACAAACTAAAAATAACATTGAAATAGCCAAGTTGATATTTCAGTGCTTTGTAAACTGCTATATTATTGCAATTTTAGACTATGGAGTAAATTCCGCAGAATTACCGTTAGGGAGTGTTCCGTGTGCTGGGCAAAACCAAAGTTTAGTAGCGTTGTACGCTAGATAAACAGTTCCGGTTTTACGTCAAGGACTCCTTTTTCTACCAAGGGCTAGGACGGTTGATTTCTTGCGAAGGACTTGTTTTGGCAGATGTAATCAATACCCTGAGTGCATTCCCTTGCTAACCTACCGTGACAGGGTGCGAACCTTCGACCTGACGCCTCAAAGTCGCAGACACTACTGCTTGAGCCACGATGACTACTCCGCTAGATAAACAGTGCTACTTATGATAATAATAATGGCTATTATCAACAGCCTTTTTTTTAAGTAAAGGATTAATATAGAAAACACTCTTTACCAAACTGATAAATACCCTATGGAAGGATAAGCAAGTATAATGAAAGTAACCTTTGAGAGAGGGGACACATGTAAAGAATTATTGATGAGAGCAAAAAAAACAGAAGACCTTCAAGAATTCAGAACAGTGTTCATTATACCATATAGAACACAGGAATAGATGGAAAGATTCAAAAGCTTGTTTCTAGGCGGTGAAAGGTTATATGAGGGAAGAAATGAAGATATGAAAAATATCTGTTTCAGGGTTCTTCCAGCCAAAGGGGTGATAAAAAAGATATCGTTAGGAAATCTGGGGATACAACCTCATCAAGACTGCTGTACACCTATCCTGATGGGGTAGCTGGTAAAGCAGTAGAAATGATAGGATTTACATTATGGCAAATACAGTACTGGTTATAGAGACTAAGCTAAGTGAAGACATAAACAGTGTCACAGTTTTTCCTAAGGGCTTCAGAATAGTAAACGTTGAAATATCTGAGAGGAATGGTGGAGGGCTAGCATTACTCATAAGTAAAACATTTCAGGTTGAAGAAGTAATCTTTGCTATATTATGTAAGATCAAAGAAATTGCTATTGCTTGCAATAACAGCGAGCATTTTGTGGCTGTTGTACATAACCAACCAATGAATCAACAAAAGCTGTTTTTCAGAGTACACATTGTGTAAGACACCAACTTTACAAAAGGGATACACTTTCATACTCTTTGGAGATAGGGATAGTTGACAACCAACAAAACGAAATATATACGGCCCTGTTTACTTACTACAACTCTAAATGCATATTACAGCATAGTCATTAAATCCAAAGTGTATCTCTGAAGCTTCTGCATGACATAGCATTTCTGTTGAAAAAATCTATATTGTATAATCCTCTAATGGTCTATCAGTCCACTAGCAAAATAGACTTCTATAGGTGTCCTAATTAATGCTACAAGCTGGAAGTGGTTACCAGAGGATAAACAGGATGCAAATAGTTAAATTCTGAGTTGGTGAGGAAAACTAATTCAAATACTTGCTGCTTGATACATATACACACTCTCATGCATAATTCAGTGAAGTGTTTCCATGAGTGGGTTGCTTTTTCATCTAGTTATTTAGCAAAGGAAGATATCACTGAAGTAACTGGCAATGCATACCAAGCCAAAAGAGAGACTGTGGGGAGCAAATAGATGAGGCATATATAGTTGTATATACCCATTCTCCTAGATTAAAGAAAACTCATTATATAGGTGCAGGAATGCAAATATCAATGCATTTGCAATGGCCTGTAAAACTTTAGATTTATTAGATTGATAGCATTCAGTACCATGCCAGCAAGCCACAGAACAGAAATGCAAATGTACAAGTACGCAACTCTATAATATGAGCCTGTGGTGGATTCTGGTTCCTGCAATGGACTGCACATGATAATTATAGATGAATTAGAATGTACTATGAAGAAGATATTAAGAGGTTAGAAACCATTACTGTCCCTAACATCCTTTAAATGATTCCACAATATCTTTCCTTTGCCATTCTTAATCATGTATCTTGATGAATCAATGGATTTGTAAAAGGTGTGAGTAAGGGTAAAAATTCCTAAGGGTACTGGCAGGTTCAGAAGGATTCAGATCAGGTTCAGGCAAAACAAGATTGGGAGTGATCCTAGTTGAACCCTTCAGGTTTAAAAGATCTGGTGGGAGGCTGGCACACATTGCAAGAGCTTGAATTCAATAAGTCTTAATGTTATATTTTCCTAAAGAGACTTTAGGATTTGTTAGATCAATCTCCCATTAGGATCAACAGGTCAGATACCAAAATGAATTAAATTACATTTAAACTTTAATGTGAACAGTCAAAAAAAAAAAAAATCTTACTTTTTACAATCACACGTGAAAAAAACTTGAAAAATATTACATACAGGACATCAAAACTAAAACTATTCATTTGTACCAAAATTGTAGAAATGTAATACTGTATAACTACCTTTTCAATACCTTTCAGAACTTCAAATGTAAGACTAAGCCCTATTCAACAAAAAAAGTCCAGTCTCTTTCTGGTTTTATATTTACAGTACGGAATTAAATATTCAAACTGCTCAAACCAAAGTCTGAATTTCAGAGAAAACAATAATCTCTTGGATTAGCTTCACACACAGTTTCTACTTGATAAGTGTGAAAGTGAAACTGTATATGTATACTGGATGCAATACAACACAAATGAGTGCACACCTGAATGCGTTTTACATTCACACATTTAGTTTTAGGTACACATATTTTTACATAAAAGTAATAAAATAATCAAGCATAAAACTGTGTGATAGGAGCTGCCATGTTACGGAGAAATTATATGCAATATTATTCACTTACACTTACCCAAACAGAGGCAAAAGAAAAATATATTCCCATTTGAGCTTACTTCTTGTTACCAAGAAACAAAAATTACATTATGTTGTCTAATTCTAAGTTCTTTTATATATCCATTACTGAACTATACATATGCTTCAGAAGCAATGACACACTTTAAATGCATATCCTGCACAACTCAAATCAATCATTTGTACATTATCATACTGATATTTGTTCTCAATTTACCAGCTATGTTGCGCTGATGCAACAACTGAAAACACCTACAAACTTTTGATATTGGATGAACATCTCTTAAACCTCCTACTAACTGAAATGAACAACTATTAAATACAATTACTAAACTGTACAGCTATAAAAAAAAAACTGGCTTGCTATCTTATTCTCATGGATATATATATAGATATATACCATGAAGACATTTTGCATTATTATACTAGTGTAGATATATTCAAAGGCTGCAGAATTGCAGTAAAATCTCTGAATATGAATTTCACAACCAATGCCCAAGGGTATAGACATACAGCATATCTAATACATTTCTTATCACATATGTGTTTGCCATTACAGTATACCCATCCAAATTTACAACAAAAAATAACAGAATATTCCCAGTTTACAATATTGGTTCAATACAAATTATATTAACATATATACATTGTATACAGGTACCATCTACATAGTCAGCAAATTAAAGTGTAGGCTACATAAACCTTTGATGAAGAATGAGCGTATCTTTTCATAAGGTTGGAAGAATTATAATCCAATATAGAAGTAAAGGATCAGTGTAAACTTTATTCCATCTACCATCATAATAAATAAATACTGATTTATTTTCTTCTGTACAATAAACAGAATATAAATGCCACTAGTATTCATAAAAGGACTTTCAAACAAGTGCATTCTTCTAAGAAAGCATAGTTTTCCCAAAGTTATTACAGAAGTGACAGTAACAAACAGAATATTAAAGAGCATATCAGTCCATATGATTGATAAGGTGTATAAATCCTTAAGAGGAGCTACTGGGACAAACTTTGACATGAGCTTGATAATATGTGTTCCGAGTGAAAACCCGGCCACACCTACATACAAAATTAGGTTTAGAAGGATGGTTCAGTCTTAGATGAGTGGCTATGTTCTCAATACTTCTGTGGTTCTCCTGGCAAAATGGACAGATAAAGGGCTGAGGCGTTTCAAATTGAAGTTTGCTTGAATCCAGAGAAGACATGGAATTTGATTCGGTTTCCATTTTGACATATGAGCCACCAAAGTCCTGAGAAGAGCCATTCGGAGTTGAAGCTGGGTCTTCCTGGGAACTAGTGCTTATGGTTGGATAAGGAGCAGTATCTTGAGGCTGTGTCTCAAATCTTTTAGGAGAAGTTGTTTTAGTAACTTCACTTCCACCACTTTCCTCCTCACCCTCTTCCTCATCGTCTTCACCTCCACTTTGCACTTCCTAGAAAAGCCATGAATTACAAAATATCTTATAAATACAATGCAGATTCAATAATACTGATAACAGATATATTACTATCAAATGTGAATGGTTTTACATTACGAAGTCCCTCTTCTACTAAGGGTTAGGACAGTGCCTTCATGCAAGGTCTCTGGTTTTGGCAAGTGCAACTGTTACCCTGAGTGCATGCCCTTCTTAACCTCAGACTGTGGTGGGTCCCAAACTCACGACCTAAACACAGAAGCGTTACCATTCGGCCTTCAAATAATACAAAATATTTGCATATTTTACTATAGTTTCAAGGTTATTAAATAAAGTTTCTCTCTTTTTACAGATCTGGAAGTAGAGATACTTAGAAACTGATCATTCTCTTAATTTAACCCTCAGTAATTCAATATACTGGATGGTTAAAAAAATGGCATTGTACATATGATTACATGATGCCTTGGTATAATGGAAAAGTGAAGAAACATCATCCACTAATCCTGCCATACCTCTAGGTCTTCATTACTTCGACTAGTTATTCAGCCTGTCCTTTTTTATACTGTGCTTCATTCTCTTATTTCTGCCTAGTTCTTAAACTTCTACTTTTTTCATCTCAATCTTTTCTTGGTGCCCAGGCTGTTGAGGGCAATATTTTTGCCTGTCCCAGTGTCACAATCAAAATAAAAAAAAGCCATCGTGGAGAGTATTGACACTTTAATGCCAGATTATAATCTCTAAAGAACAATTCTGCAAGTTGTTACTGATATAGTTTCCAAACCCTTTAATCACTAGTATTATCAAGCAACTCCTTTACTATCCCAAGAACTCATTGTTTCATAGGCAGCAAGGTACTGCGTAATGCGTCTACTCCGTAATGGGCAGGTCTTGAACTCAGTCTCGCATACATTTAAGCTAACCACCCCACCAACATACCTGAAGTAACCTTTCCTCTGAAAAGGACCTAATTAAAGACATCTGCTAGCCTTTAGGCTGTGCATCAGCTCCAAAGTTTTGACAACCACTAGTGCAACCTGATGTGAGCACAAAAATTATCAGCAAAACTTTTTCTAGTATGTCTTGTTGTCTATTCATTACATCGCATTCTCATACAAATCTATGTAAGCTTTAGAATTAGGGATGCTCTTCTCAGTCCTGTCCAGAAACTAAAACTACATGAAGCACATAAGAATGCGTACAGCCACAGAAGTTACTGATTAGTTCTCCAACCACGTGTTAGGCTAGGCTCCTAAGACCTGGTGTGTCAAATGGGAATAACTAACAGAGTGGACACAACTGTAACAAATAGAATAATGTAGAAGTTTCATCATATTCTACTATCCTTCATCTATACCATCAGTTACTTTGCAAAAAAAAAATATCTGAGTACGGACTACCTATCTACTTTCCTATCCCTTTTGGGTTTTCCCCATGACATGAGGGAAGAGGGAATATGTGTTATAAACAATTTTCATTAAAACGTATGCTAAGATTGTATTCTACCATTTCATGGATTATGTGCATTTTCTTGTCAGTTGCTTTGTAGGATAGTTATTTTACATCACTTCAGCTAAATTCACATGGCCATGACAAAAGAAGTGCATGTAGCCTTAGGAACCTCGATGCTTGCTAATCTTGCTTTGAAATAGTCAGGACTTCATTCACGAGAGAAAGCAAGAAGAGATTAGCTTTACTCCTGGGCAACTGGTCTGCAAGCTGCATTTTCTAGTTTATACAACCTCTCTTTGACAGAACCATATGACAATTTTAAGGAGAGGAGAGTGGCATCGTTTACATGGTAGCTCCTGTCAGCTTTGCAAGTTCATAGAATACACCATTAAATGTGTATAGTCATTAGTGAAGTAACACGTTCACAAATTTAGGTATTGATAATACTATATATATATATATATATATATGCCTGGCCCATAGTTCTCAGTAGAGAAAAATAAATATATCCTACCTCTTTTACATAGGTCATATCCATGTCCATGAAATCGGATGGGTTGATCATGCCATCAGGGGATTTGGGTCTGGAATGAGGATGTGAGATTTCTTGATTCGTTGCTCGAGCTTTTTTAACAGTCTTAACAGCAGAAGGAATATTCGAAGATGATGTAGAAGATGCCGAGGACGATCGCAGATTTCCGGAGGTGGTGATATCCATGTGTGGATTAACAATGGCTGTGGAGTCCGAAGGAGCTAATCCAGACACTTGAAGGATTTCTGCAGTTTTTAATAACGAGGTTAAGTCCTCAGCTGCAACTGTCATTTCACCTCTGCAAAGCAAAAATATAAAGAAAATACATTTCAACACATGTGCTGTAAACAAAGCTCTGGATCTTTCTTTAGATCATACATTACCTCATTAAGAAAAAGCAATTTTTATATGCTTCCCAGTTGTAAAACACACAACCTAATCTATCAAGTGACAGTTTTAAAACCACCTCCTATACAGGGTTAATACCTAAGAAATAATATGCACATGAATAGTAACATTTATTTCACTACACAAATGAACCCTGATTTTCCCGGAGTGTCATATTAGGTGACTGGGGGCAAGAGTGCTGCAGGATGGCAATCCCTTCCTCTATTAACTTCTTAGATTTTTGGAAAGCCACTTGGGGAAAAAGTGAGGATGGGCAGGATATGATAAAACCTGCTACCTTGAACCTAGATTCTTATACATACAGCAGTATAAGTAATCATGTCCAGTACTCATGGCTGTGCTGTAGTAGACTAACCAAAGTATAACACTTTCCATCAATATATACATCACGACCAGCATGACAGAAATGTTCAAGAAAAAAAAGATCATAATAGAAAAATTACGTTTTTAAAGAACCCTTCTTTTCATATGTATCTGAAAAACCTTTCTTTTCATACGTTTCTAAAGAACCTTTCTTTCCATACATTTCTGAAAAACCTTTCTTTTCATACATTTCTGAAGAACCTTTCTTTCCATACATTTCTGAATTTTTAATTAAATTTAAGGCAAGGCATGTGGACAAGTTTACACAGCATATTACTTACTTGTATATATAGTTTACAATACTGAAAAGCTCCTCAAATCTAACGTCTCGAGGCATTATGATAATAGGATGCTGGCAAGGATTTTCCCTCAAAACGCTGCGGAAGTACGGGCTTACAGCAGACAGAACCGACTGAAAGATGACAAAATGTAAGTCATTGTGAAGTCTATTTTTAATCATTTTGTGTGTCCCTAATAGTCCCCTATATAGGGGTGGACTCAAACAGAGCATGGCATGGGAATCAAGGCTGGATGCCCTTCCTAGCGCCCAACAGTGGGCTCAAACACAGGTCTGTCAACTCCGGAGTCGAGCACTCTGAAGCACTCGGCCATCAAGGTCCCCTCATTGTGAAGTCTATACGTCTCTGAATTATTTTGCAGCTACTTGAAATAAGACATTTATTATATGGAAGAGAATGATGGTTCACATGTGATGTGAGAAAAAATTAGATTAACATAAATTTCTATTACCTCTTAGTGCTTCAAGGTTCATAGAATCTATTTATACATCATATAAATATATATGACAACATTCTTAAGAAAATTAAAATAGAATGTTCGTATTAAATACCTTGTGGGCTTTCAACGATCGTCCCTGAGCTGTCAGAGTCACATCCATGAAGGCTTCATCTCTAGCAAGAGCCTCTAAGACTATTGTCAGGTGATTATTGTGCCGGAGCTGGTAGCTCTCTGTAAAAGGTAAAGAAAATTAATTTAAAGAAAACATGTAAAGAGTATCACAACATACCTCAAATCACGCATTAAAAACACAATATACATAACTATGGAAAAAATAGCCGTACTGTGAAGTGAAATAATATTACCCTTGTACTACATCCATACACTCTGTATAAATCATATGACCTGTATGTCACTTAAACATTCAGTCATCTTAAAGGATATCACTGTAAATAACTACAAAAAATTGATCTGGTTACTAACCTGGTTTGGGCGGTGATGACGCGACAGGTGTAGGAGTCGGTTCTCGCTCACTCCCTTCTGCCATGAACTGTTCAGGTGATGCAACAGCCGGAGTCTCTTCATCATTCTGACTGTATTCACTACTACCTCGTTCATCACCTCCAGCTAAACCTGGGGGACATAAAAAAATAAAGCAATATGTTATGATAAATCTAATTTTTACTTATCTGATAAGAGGATCAGCTATCCATGTCCATGCAAAGTAGTTCACCTATCATTTAAAAACTACAATCGTTGAAATCTGGTGTGTGTGCAAAGTTACCCATCTTATGACCTGAAGTATCATTCTAAATCTTACTATTGCACAAAGCAGCCCGGTCAAGACTCCAAAGGTATTTTTCTTAAAATGGCTTAAACTTTCAATTACAATGCACAGTAGCATATAATGTAACTCACAAATTCTTTAGATTACTAAACCTAAATCTTGCTCATTAAAAAGAAAAAACTCTGGTTGCATACACAGCTGATGAGGTTTCATATCGTAGGTTCGGTAAGAGTACATGCCAAATTTGGTATAGGTGTCCAATGGATCAAGCAGTCTACTTGATTTCTGTAGGATACATCTCCACATTCCATAAACAATAAGTATATACCCAACTTTTCCCATCTTTTGCCCGAACTTGTAATCTGGATAACTACCCATTTTCATTGAATAACAGAACATTATACTATACTTTTCGAAATTTAAAAACCCTTCTGATTTTCCTGAATTGTCGGATATTGCCACTCATAATTTCCCAAACATAAATCTCTTCCTGGCTCAAAGACCTGCAACTGACTCAAACTCAAGAAGTACCAACTTCGACTGCGAATGTGGTTTATCACCACTTTGCCAGTATTTACTGATGTAAATAATGGCATGGAAGTTATCCCCTGTGTGGAGGTCCTGGTCAATTTCGTAGGCACAGAAACATGTATTTTGCTATGAGAGATCAATGGAGGAACAGTATCTTTGTGAGTTTCAAAAGAAGTAATAATGCCTGTCTTCCTTCTAAAAAAATATAGGATAAAGAGAATACAAGGTGAATAATAGTACTGAAGTCTATAACAGATAACTGCATCCTAGACACAAAGTTTTATCTCCTCTACAAGGTTAAGTATCGATCACATTAACAAATCAATGCCTCATTCTAAGCACGTACCAAAACACCTTATTCTGCACATATTATTTAAGTGTATTGTTGGACTTGAAGAAGACTGTCCAGGACAGCTCTGTGTGTTAAGTTTCCCTTCAGCTACGCTTCTGTTTCTATGCCTTCATCCGCACCGAATATTCTTTGATATGCGTTACACTTTTCTCATCATCCTCTCACATCTGACAAGTCACAACAGTCTCCATCTCCGTATCTCTGCTTTATATTTTCTTTGTGCCCAGGTAACACACCTGTCAGATATAATCATTCTGTTCCTTTAATATGATTATTTTCCAGGCAATTTTCCTACTTTTTATAAGACATGTAATATGTTTGTCAATATGCAACTGAACATTTTAATTCAATTAAGATTGATTTGGGTTATGTAGTGATGCATAGTGTACAATTTATATGTACCTGAGTGTGTGCCTTGTAATGAGAGATACAGTGTAGAAAACAATTATTATTAATTATTATTATTATTATTATTATTATTATTATTATTATTATTATTATTATTATTATTATGTTTCAGCTATCTTAGAAATAAATACTCAAGGTAGTATACATCAAATTATTCGCAAAAGAAAATAAGTATTACTTAGAGAGAGAGAGAGAGAGAGAGAGGAGAGAGAGAGAGAGAGAGAGAGAGAGAGAGAATCTACCTAGCAAAATGAGTGTATCCAATCCGTGGATATGCCGATATCCCGATATCCAAGGTCGATATCCCGATAACCGATAAAATCTATCTTTCCTCTCTTGTTTACTAACCCCCCCCCCCTTTCACTAGCTTAAAGTTTTTCTAGATGCTTCAAACTAGACGAAGCTAGCTAGCGTTGAGTACATTGCATGTATGGAAGGATTATTAGGAAAACTTTACTTTCAGATACAAAACTATGACTGTCAACCTTTGTTATTCTTTATATGATCAGTTTGTGGATGTTATATTAAAACCGAAATTGAGTCTGTATTTATCAAAAATTATGACAAATAAGTTTAATGCAATTAATATGTAAATATAAACAGGTTAAAACATAAATATATGATTAAAATATCATATAGCCTAATAGAGACAGATAGTGAGGACATCTAGCCTTCACTCCCCAGCTTCAATCCGTCTGCGTCCACCCCCTAAATGGAGGCTAATAGTGACAATACGTACAAGAAAATATCAAACGATGGATTTCCCACTTACAAGAATCACAGAATCGTCCGGAAATCCGTGAGATATACTAAAATCCAAGATATATTTACAAAGCAGATGATGTTTGTTATTCATTTCTTCGTTGTCTGTTTTTGAGTTTGGCCTTTACAGAATATTTTTTTTAAAGACAAAAAGCTACTAGATTATATGCTTGTTGCCATTTTTCTAGCTTGAGCTGGTAAAAGTAATATCTTGACAATAAAATAAAAACAAGCAATTATGTGTGTGATTTAATTTGTGATAAAATCACACACAAATTATGTATTTGGTTATTTTATTTAAAATGGCAAAAACTGATACCAAATACAGAGACTGGAATTAAAAAAATTCTTTTAGGTACTGTCTGCAAATGGTTTTCATGTCTGGGTTGAGTAGATACCTATTTTTGCATGAGTTCAAGAAATAATGTATGGCTTTATAAAGCAATATGTACAACAGAATTAATGTGTTATATAAAAAACAAAATAAGGGGGGGGGGAATACGTACAGGGGTACGTTTTTTTTTATTTGAATCCTCACAGTTGTTTGATTAGAAGCGTGTTAACTTTCTCACACCTACAAAACACGAAAAATATTCTCATGTCACGAAGAAAAATAATAATAAAAAAAGGGGGGGAATTTGACTGCCTTCCCACACCCCTCCTTTCAAAAAAAATATATTAAAATCTACATATCCATGATTATCGAAAGTAATAATAAAAAAAGTTAAAAGGATTAAGGAAAAAAAGATAATACAATTATAAGAGCTAGAAGAAGCCTCGTGGAAGTTAAAATAATTTGAATAACTTTCAATTGTACGTGTAATATAGACACGAAAACCGTTTCATATCTTGTTGGCTTATCAACTGAACGCATACCTTATCTACGACAACTTCTGATATCCCCCAAAAAAATCTCAATGATACAGATCTTTTATTATAGTTATCGCATGGAGGTATTGTTCCCACCTACGAGCTATCAATTTCGAAGGGGTTTTATCAAGCAATTGGAATTTCGAGAGGTTATTGAAAAGTTCATTGTGTTGCTTCATAAAGCATTTACGGCGTTCTGTATGTATTCTTAAGTAAATTTAATATTTATTTTAAGTATGACACCAGGAAGGTCAAAGAAAATTGCCCTCATCGGGCCTGGGAATCAAAAAATGAAAAACCAAAATTGAGAAGAGGAAAAGTAGCAGCTTAAGGAAAAGGAAGAAATATGAGATAGATATGACGCTTTAATAAATTAGATATGACAATTCAATGCCAAAAAGAATTTAAGTCTCAGCCTTAAAATTGTTACAAATATTGATAATTAACAAAAACTAATACTGGAAAGTTTTTAGGCTACATAAGCCTTCTCCAACAGTACGAAAGAGAATGCAAAGAAGAAGAAAATTATTATTTTATAAATAAGTTGAAGCAGGATGTCTAATATATATATATATATATATATATATATATATATATATATATATATATATATATATATATATATATATATATATAATTTTGATGGAAATTTTATAGGTAATAAAAATAGTACTATACTATCAATATTTAGAGAAGCGCTCTAGTACGCTGTGGTTGAAACACTAGAGTCCACCGCAGGGCATTAGGAATTGGATTCAGCCTTAATTCCCAGGTCCAACTTATCTGTGTCCACCCCCATAATGGGAACTAATAGTGACTTATAAAAAGGCAAATAATGAAAATCAATGAAATGTTATTATAAAGACTTAAGTGAAATTGTTACTAAAAAGAATTATATGATTTGAAAATAAAAATGTGAAATCCAGTAACAATATCATGTATCAGTAATATATACTA
Source organism: Halocaridina rubra (assembly GCA_037179515.1). Classification (NCBI taxonomy): domain Eukaryota; kingdom Metazoa; phylum Arthropoda; class Malacostraca; order Decapoda; family Atyidae; genus Halocaridina; species Halocaridina rubra. The sequence continues at coordinate 82,021 of JAXCGZ010003874.1, forward strand.
TATATATATATATATATATATATATATATATATATATATATATATATATATATATATATATATATATAGAGAGAGAGAGAGAGAGAGAGAGAGAGAGAGAGAGAGAGAGAGAGAGAGAGAGAGAGAGAGAGAGAGAGAGCACGTATATGCATAAATACGTCATATACAATAGGTGAAATTTGACACTATCGTTATTAAAAAAAAGAAAAAAAAACAATAATCACTACAGTTCAAATATATTCATTTCACTGATATTTGAGACTACGGAGTTTAATTAAAATTTTTTTTTAAATATCGTTATACCATTACAGAGGGTGTTCCAAATATCCATGAACAGAGATATTTAATCGACTAATATCGAAAATGTCGCTTAAAGTTGCTGTTGAAGAGACTGACGTGGCTTTGAACGATAAATAGTGCAGAGGATACGTGGATCGAATGTGGGACCCAACCCGGGTGCTACCGGACGGAATCAAAGTCAAGTAAATTCTTTATTATTTGATTATTACAGTTATATATTATCTAGGCATAATATTGTTTGGAGATGACGCGTCCGCTTGTGTTCAGAAATTAATTGTGATCATACAGAAAACGTTTTATAAACAAAGATATGTTTATCTGTTCTCACTGGTCTCTTAGATCTGGGCTTAAGACCTGCACCACCTAAGCTGGCCTGCTCCCCCAATGAATGGGCATAGGGGGTATGTGGTGGTGATAACACCGGTTACCGAGCCATCGGTGATGGAAGCACTTAGGATCTACTAGAAAGAAGGGAGCAATGACCCCCCTCCCCCCGAGTCTATATGTAACTTAACTCTAAAATTCTGAGAATTATAAATTAAGTAACAAGCAAGAGCATTATATGTGCAAATAGACCACGAATGAGGGTGAGAAATAGGAGTTCGTTCCGGTTTTACGTCATGGACTCCCTTCTCTACCAAGGGCTAGGACGGTTGTCTTCTTGCGAAGGACTTGTTTTGGAAGATGTAATCGCTACCCTGAGTGCATGCCCTTGCTAACCTCAGACCGTGACGGGGCAAGGTGAGAAATAGGAGTATAACACATTAAATGAATGTTTTCATTCATTTCTCTAGCAGTCAGAGGAGAACATTCCTATTTCTAAAGACCTTTTAGGGTACAGTTAGTAACGATTTAAGCCACACATGGCCTGTCACTGTGCTGTGGGTTCGAATCCTGGTCTAGGTGGAGGGAGTAAAGTGAACAGAGACTTTCAGTTGACAATATTCATTGCCTGTTGTTACTAAGTTGCAGAAATGTTCAGCCACATGTAATGACTTCAGTGCTAGAGATGGTTATATCATAAAGTGATCTGTTTTACGTCACGGAACTCCCTTTTCTACCAAGGGCTAGGAAGGTGCCTTCTTGCTAAGAACTTTGGTTTTGGAAGGCGTGATCGTTACCCTGAGTGAATGTCCTTTCGCATGCCGCGAACCCTCGACCTGACGACTCAGAATCGCGAACGCTACCACTTTGCCACGGGTTACTTATGCTGTATGTACAATGCTCAACTGTCTTTGGGTTGTAAGTTCGAATCCTAATCAGGGCGGGGGATAAATTGATGAAAATCATTCTGTAGAATGAAGAGTATGGTGAAGCAGTTATAATGGTAAATACTGTAGCTGAAGGGGGGGGGGGTGTAACGCTAGGTGAGATTAGGTTAGATTTGGTAGGTTTCTTTGGTCATGGAAACTTCAGATAGTGCACTTAACCATAGGACGAGGTGCGCTTTCTCCAATTGATCCGTATATTTTGTTTACAAAGATAGATGATGAGTTGGTAAAATTGCGGTTGTAAGATATAGGTTTTATTCTTACGATTGAATATTGGCGTGAAGACCGTCGTTTCTTATATCAAGAGAAAGAGAGAGAGAGAGAGAGAGAGAGAGAGAGAGAGAGAGAGAGAGAGAGAGAGAGAGAGAGAGAGAGAGAGAGAGAGAGAGAGAGAGAGAGACCAAGATATAGACCGCACACGCACGCACGCACGCACGCACGCACGCACGCACGCACGCACGCACGCAGACGCACGCACGCACGCACGCACGCACGCACGCAGAGAGAGAGACACTCACTCACCACACTGACTCACTCACACACACTCAGACACACACTCTCACCACACACACACACACACACACACCCACGCACACGCACACGCACACGCACACACACACACACACACACACACCACACACATATATATGCAGATATTTCAGTTGTATTATAGGAATAGAATGGATACAATGCAGTACATCCGAAAGAGCTTATTTCAGTTTCATGAAACTTGTGTATAGGAGTTTATTGGACTACTATATGGTCGAAATTAAAAAGAATGTTCACTTAGGTAAAAAATTATTTATTTACAATATTTGAAAGAAAAGAAAAACAAATATATATATATATATATATATAATATATATATATATATATATAATTATTTCTTTAGTCTAGTTAATTTCACTAGGATCATTTCCGCTTCAAAAGAGATTATGAATAGATGGTATCGGGTTGGTGTGAAGAAAAATTGAAAGATCGTTTTGGAAACTGCTTCAGAATTCAAGTTTTTCTGTGTATATAGCATACACATTCTTTTATAACGGAAACACCAAGTATAAAAGTTCATCATACCTTTTACACAGCCCTCAGAATCGTTGGACGATTCGGCAGCCGTGGCAAGAGGCGGCAGAATTTGCGTCACAATCTCGGACTCATCTTGATTCAGCTCGCAAGCAGCTACTGAGGGAATATTCGGCCGAGGAGTCGACGCTCTGGCAGTAGTGATCACACTTTGAGCCACTGAACACGAGTATGAGCTCGCGGTTTCGAAAGAGATCGATGACGGTATCGATACCGAGGAGGTATGATGGGGTATCAAACAAGACTGCAGGGACGAAGTGGTCGCAGGAGCATGGTGAATTCTCAACGGTGAGTGTTGATGAGTCGTAACCACTGGGTGTTGCCGTTGTTCACTGCTGCTGTAAGGCTGGGGCACAGCGCGTTTTCCTGCGATAATACTGTGTGGGTAAACCATGGCATTTGCTGCGGTTGGAAATGTTGGATGTTGTTGTTGGGGTTGCGGTTGTTGATGAGCTTGTGGTGGAAACTGCTGGAGATGGGGTCGCATCCCTATCAAAGTATTGCTGTAAAAGGGACGCGTGGTTGGACGTGTATGATCCAAAATGTCTTGAAACCTTTCAGGATGATGGTGTTGTATGTGTTTCCTCATGTTGGTAGTATTAGTATAAGCTCCCACAAAGTAACACAATCTGCAGATGTAGTGACAATTGTCGACCATACCGAAATACCGCCACACGCGGGACGTACGCCGCGTGGAACCTACGGTAGGTCCTGCCACACCAGAGATCTCCATAGGACCTGAGATACCACTTGCAGGAATGTCATTTAAACTAATACTGACACCTTCACGAGGAACTGAATTTCCCATAGTTTCAGCAGATAGTTGGGGACCGGCATGGACTCCGTTATTCATTCTGGCTTTTGTACTACGACTAAGACACTGTTTAAGAATAAGAATATTATGAGACAAATCTTGCTCTAGTAGACTTGTTTCCAGTTTCAAGATACTCGGTTTTAGGGGTTTGTATATTTGTATTCACAAGAGATTTCTAATATATGTACTTGTGATGAGATCAGTTTGTTCTCTCTTTAGTGAACTTAAAAATAATTTATGTTAAGTTATTTGATGCTCAAAATCAAAACTAATTCATTCCATTTTACCTATACCAAGTTAATTGTGTAAAATCATGTTCTTCATTGTTACTTCTCCCCCAGTTCTGACAATACTTCTTCCCTGGCAAACTCTAATATTCTGCCAATTCTTCCATCAAACCAACAAATTATTTTCTGGAGTTTTTGACACAGTTTGTACCACCAGTGAGATTCTCTGAACATCCAACGTTGGTAAACAAAGCTGCTGATTATTTCCGTAGACGTCCCAGTGGCGCCGCCTTGGGAAGTTTTCATGGGAAATTTGAACAACAAACACGATTGGAACAAAACTCGAACATTCACAGAAAACACAACAACTCTGTTGTCAGTAATTCTTGTGTTTAGTCACCTTGACCACGTGTCACTTTCCACACACCGATTTACGACAAGATATTTGTACTTTCGACAAAGTTATTCCAAAAGGGAAAGTTGAAACACAGATTAGGCACTAGTATTAGAAAGACACTTTTCAACACGTGCACATGGCAAGAAAGAAACTATTTTGATATGTAAACTTCAGTTTGACTTCTCGTAGAACAACAATACTAACTCATAAACGAGTTGCCAAAGGAACTTTGTAGTTTGTGGATATCTCCGAATGAATATCATGAGATGGCATGTGATCTACTGCAAAGGCAAAAAAAAGGAACTTTAAGGATGAACTTGACGACACTGACACCAGAGGCTTCGCCGTTGACGATACTGTAAATGGTGGTGTATATGCATTTGTATATTTGGTGGTGGTATTACCGGATATTGGAAATTGGTGAAGGTGATGTTATTTGATGGTGTTTTTTTAAGATGGTGGAGAGGGTGGAAGTGGTCGGCACCAGTGTAGGAGAGCGAGTGAGGCTGGTCCTCTGATACCCCAACCCTGATATCTGATATCGACCGATACCGAGTTTGCTGCTCCTCCTCTACCCGTCCGCTGGCTACGGACTCGACTTCGGAAGTGGGTTTTCCACCTCCTTTTCTCTCTCTCGATGGCAAACTCCACAGTGTCACTAAGTGCTTAAAATGCTGCAGAGAAGGAAATCGCGTATACATTCCCAATTTCTTTGCCACTGTAAACAATTATGCATTATGCAAAACAAATCAAAGTTTTATTTGTGTCACAGACATAATTTCGGACAAGTTTTCGATATCTCCAAAGCGTCGGCAAAGGTTGTAGTCAGAGCATTATGTACTGTGGGAAGACTAGATGGCACTAGTGAAGAACAGATGAGAATGAGATGCAAGAAGATGCCAAGCCACGGAACATCTCTAAGGACCATCTATAGTAAGCAAATACATGGGATTATGGGTCTTATATAAATAAGAAAAGGGGCTTTGAGAAGTGGACTGATAATGAAGCTGTTGGTGATGCTCGCTCAGTTTGTTTGATAAGAAGAATAAGATAAGCATGGAGAGGGGGACAGATAACCGAAGGCAGGGATTATGGGAAACAGCGGGTTATGCATACTAAACTTTTGCCTTCTTTTCAAATGACCGACCAACACTATGAAACAAAAATAGTCACGGCGGAATTCAACCTTCATGAAATATTCTTAAAAAAGTTTAGTATGGGAAAGCATGAGTTAACAAGACCAAAGAGTACTCATAACTCAAAAATGAACTGAAAACAACAAATAAATAAATAACAGTCTTAACAGCATGAGAAAGAATTTTGGACACAAAAAATGTGAATGATTACTGATAAGATGTTATGAATGAAACACTTAAAACTTTGAATGATACACGATAAGTCAGTGATATCGATTCTCTGATATCAGTCAAGTGATATAACGCTCGGAGTTCGAGGAATATCGTCCAAGAAAACGGGTTACATTTGTCCCATGAAAAGCATGTCAATACAAATAATGATAAACCATTCCCGTGGAAAACATGCGTGAAAACTATGACATATTACTTGGTAATTAATATTAGTTTTATATTCATTCATTACAGATGCTAAATATGTATCTTCTTCACTTTTTTTAGGAAAAGAGAGAGAGAGAGAGAGACTGAAAACGGAAATGAAAGAAGTTGAGAGAATTCCAGATACTGAGAGACTGGAAACTAAGAGAAGAGAATCAAATTCCAGTCTTGAAGAGAAGGGCATTCCAGTCTTGAAGAGAGAGAGAGAATTAATGGGTTATATGACAATCACACAGTAATACCAATCACGAGTCTTTCATTATCAGTATCGATAATTAAGAAATAACATTCGTCCAAAACACGACGATATCTTGTACTAGCAAAAGAACTCCCACCCCCCGAAAGCGGAGGAGCTGTTTAATCAGGTGGTATTGATACGGTAAGATAGAAGCGACACCTTCCCAAGTTGCCGTGTTCGAGAATTTAAATTTTTAAATTTAACCTTTATTTCCATTTCATTACAATGGGTATTCGTCAGCCAGGGCAAGCCCCAACCCCCCACTGTGATGTCCAACCACAGCAGTTCCTGCCAGTAAACAGCTTAAACTCTCGGTCTTGGACGGGGACCGATCTTTCGACCTCGTGAATGCGAAGCCAGCGCGTTACCACTGTACTAGCCAGAAGACTACTATAAGTATACTATATGCCTGTGTTTAGTCTTTTTATTTGTGGTGTTTTCGGATATTATAGAACGTCTTCTTCTTCTTCTTTTTCTTCTTACATTTTGCTGTATTAGAGTAGGTTATCTTGGACTAATTTCTTATTTGTTAAGGTCTTGAAAATTATAGTAGTTCTTCTATTTCTTCTTCTTCTTCTTCTTCTTCTTCTTCTTTTCATCTATTGCTTCTTACATTTTGCTGTGTTCGATTAGGTTATCTTGGCTTACTGTCATATTTGTTGAGGTAATATGAAAATAATAGCTCTTCTTCTTCATCTTTAAAAGACAGACGCGATACCTCCCGAGATGCTGTGTTCGACGAGACTATGATATAATATCATAGCATAAGTTATCTAAAATATTAGTCGTTTATGCAGATATATATTTTCAGGTATTTTAAGTAACACTTGTGCGGTGTCGATCAATTTTCTATCGGGTATCGGCTGTTATCGTTATCTAGCCAAATTTATGTCTACACATATTAGCAATGACCAAAAATTTTATTTAAGAAATGTATTTTTTTTCGAATGGTTTGTTTTGCTGGTAGAAAATAATAATAATAATAATAATAATAATAATAATAATAATAATAATAATAATATTATTATTATTATTATTATTATTATTATTATTATTATTATTATTCATGCTCTTCCTGGCACCAACGCTTACCGTGATCTGGGCTTGGAACCGGCACTAAGTTGAGATTGATTTGTTCCCCCAGTGGATTCTTGAATGGGCCACCCACCAGAGGTTGGGTCTTACCTTGTAAAGATGCAGTTGAGAATATAAATATTAAGACTCAAAAAAAATAATATACAATTACGTATGGTGCAGTGAATATAAACTTATATATATATATATATATATATATATATATATATATATATATATATATATATATGTGTGTGTGTGTGTATATGTATATATATGTATATGTATGTGTATATATATGTATATGTGTATATATATATATATATATATATATATATATATATATATATATATATATATATATATATATATATATCCTGTGCCCTGTGGGGCGGGCACAATATCAAAGAATAGCCTCACCGTATTCCCTGCGTGTCGTAAAAGGCGACTAAAAGTGGACGGGGCGGGGGGACTAGGAATCCCCCCCTTGTACCAACCTCCTGTGAGACGTCAAAGAAGAGGGGGAGTAGAGGGGAGAATAACTTCTCCCCAAACTGTTTTCCTTTTTTGATGTCGGCTACCCCCCACATTTAAGGGGGAAACAGCCAAGGTATATGTATGTATGTATGTATTATTATTATTATTTTTATTCTTATTATTATTATTATTATTATTATTATTATTATTATTATTATTATTATTATTATTATCATTATTATTATAATTTTTATTATTATTATGAAGCTGTCGGATAGGTTAGATCAGAAAGTGTTGGGATGGTTTGGAAATATGGAAAGGATGAGTAATGAACGATTAGTGAAGAGAGTGTGGAGTGCAGAAGTGATTGGAGTTAGGTTAAGAGGGAGACCTAGGATGAGATGGATGGATGGCGTGAAAAGAGCACTAAATGCACGTGGAATGTCAGTGGAACAGGGAAGAGTGCGTGCAAGAGATAGGAATGAGTGGAGGAATATTGTGCATATAGGATGCGGTCCAAAGGGATTGCTCGCACCTGCTAGCTCAGTGAACTGAGATGGACGGGTGTGAGGGGAGTTGCCATTTGATAAAGCGATGGGGGTAAAGCAGCTGCGGCTGTCGGGCCTCATTGTAGAATATCCTTGCCCACCTACCTTGTGGGTGACCCAAGCAGGGTGGAAGGGGGGGGAGACGTGGCAACCCTCTATCCCCAAGGAGCTGAAAGGAGTGGTTGAGGTGTGTAATGTGGATCGTGGTGACTGCGCGTTTCTTGGCTCGGCCACCCCCCTTACAAGGGGGAATGAGGCTTATGTCTATATATGTATGTATGTATGTATGTATGTATGTATTATTATTATTATTATTATTATTATTAATATTATTATTATTATTATTATAAATTAGCAATTTTCTCAAGTTATTAATAAAGTTCTCGAATTTTAACCTCTGTCACAGCGGATTTTCCCACGTTTCTGTAGGGTCGCTTTTCCAAGGGATTACCGCCAGTCTGAGAGGGCGAAAAGTTGAGCTGGTTTACTCCCCCAATGGCTCTCTCTCTCTCTCTCTCTCTCTCTCTCTCTCTCTATATATATATATATATATATATATATATATATATATATATATATATATATATATATATATATAAAAGTACATCCTTCAGTCTTGAACTCACTCCTGGTCAGTTGGCCTCTCTCCTGCTCGCTCGCTCATTCATTCACTCGGTTTTTTCCCTTATCAATCAAGTCTCACTCTAGCTAGCATGCACGGTCTTGTTTATTAACGTTAATTCTAACAAGTTATATAATACGACTGTAATCTCTCTTTTGTTTTAGGATAAGAGGAACAATTTTGATATTTTGAGCAAGTTTCATAGCTTATCGGACATGATAAACAAGTCGGTGTTGAATACGGATGGAGAGCGTAACTCTCTCTCTCTCTCTCTCTCTCTCTCTCTCTCTCTCTCCTCTCTCTCTCTCTCTCTCTGGGAAGTTTTGGGAAGTTTTCTATGATATCGATCCGCTATCAGGTCGCCACTCCAGATCAAAAAGTACTTGAGTGTCTACATGATAAGACATTACAGTACCGATTTCCAATCCTTGTGCTCTGAAACTAAAACCACAAAACCACGAGAAAGTACTATTGAATTGGCGAGAGAGAGAGAGAGAGAGAGAGAGAGAGAGAGAGAGAGAGAGAGAGAGAGAGAGAGAGAGAGAGAGAGAGGTTTATCAAACAAAGGGACTTGCCATTGTTTAATGAATGGTTAAAATATATAAAAAAAAAAATAAAGAATTAAAGTCTATCTGCTATTATAAAAATACTAACCAAGGGTTTTTGTAATTTTTTTCCTCAATGTATTGTAAAGGCAGCAGCCACGAAGTAAAGGCCTGGCTATACATATATTTGAATAAACACATGACATAAATATTATAGTACCTACTGTGTGTATATTTTTTTTATGAGTGTGACACTGGGACAAGCAAATACTGCCCTCATCAATGAAGGCCCGGGCACGAGAAAACACCAAGACGAAGGAAAAGAAAAAGGTTAATTACAAGGCAAAGATGAGGTAATTTTACACAAAGGAAACCGACAAAAAAAAAAAAAAATTGTCAAAGTACAGAGGACCTAGAGATATGGAGGATTAGGCACTGAGATGACGATAGATCCGCTTTTTGAAGGAAGATAGGTCATAAGAATTAGGAAAGACAGCGGGAGGAAGAGAGTTCCAGAGTCTGGAGGTAGATGGGAAGAAGCAGTCGTTGTACCGACCAATCCGCGAGCTACAAATATATATATATATATATATATATATATATATATATATATATATATATATATATATATATATATATATATATATATATATATATATATATAATATATATATATATATATATATATATATATATATATATATATATATATATATATATATATATATATGGGTGTGTGTGTTTGTGTGTGTGCACGCGTGCGCGCGCGCGCCTCTCGATCCTCGCCTTTCCTCGGAGTTATTTATCGTCAAGAAACCACATTTAGGGAGGGAGGGTTTGCCAGCCTAATGCTTCCTTATCCACGAGAGTCGTCTCTTACAAGACTTATGTAAACATATGGATAGTATTTTTCCAAACACCCAGCAATAATACATACTACCAAGCATAAATACGTACGTTTCTCTCACGTGCAGTGTTAATTCCCCAGCTTCAAACTGTCTTCCTCCGACTCCATTTGTATGGGGATGAGTAATGACACAAAGAGAACAAGAACAAAAACAACAATATTACATATGCCGTGAAAATACTTATCTAAAACCAGTATTGTGAATGTATTTTCGCTTTTTAATGTCACATTCAGTTTATCCGTTAGATGTGTACTTATGTAACATATATGCAATTATGTACGTATCCGAATACATACATACACATACATGTTTTCTGAATCCTTCAACTTGACCAGTTATCTCAGATCTCGTTTCATTTATTATATTGTAACCTCTAAAATTAGGTAAATAAATAAATGCGTATGAATTTATGAACTTGAGGCTCTTAATTACCTATTAATATTAAGCTAGGTTAGGTTAGATTAGGTTTGGTTAGGTTGGTAAGGGAATATGGGGCGAAGCTCCTCAGTCAAAAATAGCAATTCTAAAAATTACATCCGTGATTATATATAGACACTGAAATGGTGCTTTTTCTCATTATTTTCTATTTAAAACAATTTCAATAGCCATAATGGGGAAAATAGCCTACTTATTATAAAAGTCATTTCTGGAGGAAAGGACAATCAAACTTTATTTCTCATGAAAAAAAAAACTTCACAGGAACTACCACAATCTATTATCAAAATCAAATTTGTTCCGGTTTTACGTCACGGACTCCCTTTCTACCAAGGGCTAGGACGGTTGCCTTCTTGCGAAGGACTTGTTTTGGCAGATGTAATCCTTACCCTGAGTGCATGCCCTTGCCAACTCAGACCGTGACGGGGCGCGAACCCTCGACCTGACGCCTCAGAGTCGCGAACGCTACCGCTTGTGCCACGGTGACTACATCATCAAAATCAAATAAGGGCTTAAATTTCACGATTACCAATGCACACATAGAAATGAAAATATTCTTCTTAGGTCTTTTCAAGTTCAATGGCATGTTTATAACTCGGGAGTTTCAGCATGTTTGGTGTACAATTAGCAGATGGATCCAGGTGATTAAATTATATCAGAGTTTGAAGACAGTATAAAACAGTGGTTCCCAACCTTTTTGGGTCATGCCTCACCTAAGCATCTCTAAAATCCTGATCCACTCCCATGTGAGGAGGCGGAAAAAATATTATGGATCAGTTATACATGTACATACATACACACAAATATATTTATGTATACATGCTGTATATGCACAGTATGTATTAACTGGCACATACACAGACTCGCTAGAAAAAATTCACTGTCAATAACATATCCTCGAACTGCCCCCTTTAAAAATCATCCCGTCCCCTGTGGGGCGTGCGCTGCACGTTGGGAACCACGGTATAGAAGCACTCTGAATCGAATCGAAAATAGCGTTAAACGATTGAGAATAAATAGTTTGGGCTATGAATGGTACGTTTATCGGCCTTTTTATTATTCGACATTTCTTTACCCTTGTTTTCCGCCTTATATGTAATTATTTATCCCCATTATGAGGATGGGCACATACAGGTTGCAGCTAGGTAATAAAGGCCGGATGCCCTTCCTAACGTTCATTCTGTCGCTACCCAAGTTGAGAGCTCTAACCACTGTGATCCGAGGCCCCCTTTTGCATTTATTTCCCGTGAGTGGCATATTTTCTTCGGAAATAATGTGTAAATTTTGTAACTCTCTCTGGGAATATTTAGTACGGTAATATATTTAAAGCTATACAACTTATTTATTTTCAATTAATACCAAAGTTTAATTAATAATTGTGATTAAAAGTGCTAGTAATCAGCGCTTCATAACTGCCAAGATATAGTCTATGGAAATTACAAGCCTTAACTACACAGCAAAATGAAATATATTAAATTCGAAACTAATTGATACAAGTTTCAAATTCACTAGACACCGTAAATGAAAAAAATGTATGTATGCTGATAGCCTAATGTCGAACTATTTGGAGTAAAATAAGCCTCACCAAATACTTTCCAAAATAAAAAATATTTATAATAGCTTATAAACTATATACATTAATTAGTAGTCTCCGTGTCAAAATGGTAGCGTCTGCGACTTTGAGGCGGCAGGTCAAGTGTTTGCGCCCCGTCACGGACTGAGGTTAGTAAGGGCATACATACACTCAGGGTAACGATTACATCTGCCAAAACAAGTCCTTCGTAAGAAGGCAACCGTCCTAGGCCTTAGTAGAAAAGGTAGTCGTGACGTAAAACCGAATCAAACTATATACATTAACAAAATACTTTAAATCACAAAATAGGAGCCCGTATGAACTCATCTACAAATATGTCTCGGCGTTTTCAAAACGGGAAGAAATCTTGATATAATAAAGACCATAAATAATAAATAAACATATATATATATATATATATATATATATATATATATATATATATATATATATATATATATATATATATATATATATATATATATATAGGCTGTGTATATTATCACCGTACAGTGATATTACTGATTCCCTTACAGTCACCGCACAGTGAAAAGAACAGTGGCTTCGTTATCACCGGTCGGTGACAATATGTTTTTCGGTATTTTCAGCCTTACAACAGCAATAATGTAATTACATGGCAAGAAATGTTGACAATAGAATGTGCAAGAACAGAAGAGTTCAGCCCCAGATTCACCCTTTCTCATCACTTTTTGGTCAGTAGACCCTATTTTCACAATAAAGAGGCCAGGCGACTCTAGTGTGATGGATAAAGAATCTGAGGGTTTGGATAGCTGATGGTGTTTCATCATGAGTTTGGCTGCATGCTCCGTAAACTCACTGTATATTTTGTTCAACAGAACATCATGAACTCCATAGTCAACAGATGTACATGTCTGCAAAACTGCTTGTAGGCTCGCTCATCATTTAAGATGGAATTATGAAGCATAATTTTACGTATACATTCAGACATTGTTGTAGTTGATGTTAGGAAGTGCTTTAGTTTACCGTTTTCTGCTTCAATGTGGTTATTAGTGTCATTTCCAAATGTTAACTTAGTAGGCCGTAGGTATGTGGCCACACATATCTTTACAGTTTACCCAATTTGTACAAACATATTTGAAATATACTTGAATCTTGCTGTTCTAACACAGACAAGGTAGACTGAAAGGAGTTGTCATTATGGGCATAGACAAGTTGCTTTAGAGTACCAAAAATTTCGCTCTTTTTAGTAACAGGAATCACAGTAGTAGGTTGGCTCATGGCACCATCCGCCCGTTGCGATACTACAGCTGAAGGTTTTTTTTTTTTTTTTTTTTTTTTTTTTTTTTTTTTTTTTTTTTTTTTTTTTTTTTACATAGGTCTGTCCAGGACAGTCCGATGTTAAGTCTTCCCTCAGTTACGGTTCTTTTTCTATGCCTACAGCTACACTGAATATTCTTGGATGTTCATTACACATCTTTTATTATCCCTTCACATCTGACAAGTCATTACACTCTCCATCTGTTTCTCTTATATATATGTATTTTTCGTGCCTAGGCCCGATGAGGGCTGTATTATTTTACTATTTTTTTGGCCCGTCCTGGTGTCACAATCATAAAAAAAAAAAAAAGTTCAGACACTTTTCTTGAAATATTGCAGGACATGAAACTTGCAAAGTAACAAGTCTGCTTTCGGAAGTAAGTCACGGAATTTCGTTCTGGTCCTTGTCAGTCATAACTGTTTTGGTCTGGTTTACATTCTCCATCATCTTACAAAATGATGACATTACCTCCCGCATCATGTCTGCTGTTTCACTCCTTACAAATGCGTAAAAAACAGCCCTGCCACGACCTAGGTTGTCTTGGGCAAGAATCATGTATAGTAGATAATTAAAGCTGTTGATTTTGTAAGTCCCATCCATGAAAATAATTTCTGGATATTTACAGTACATGCTTATCATCTCATTAGTAGCAAATGCAATCATTTGGATGGCCCTACTTTCATCCAGGGATAGATCTACCTTTCCTTTTCCTGCATCCACTATTTCTGTCAACTTACCGATGTCTGACATTCTATCCTCACACTGGACTTTCCGCTTCAAATTTCGTACATCTTGCATGGTTACTGCTTTATGGTATTTTTCCTGGAGGAAGAATTTCAACTGCTTGTTGTCTGGGTTAAGTTTCACAACATCCTCTACGTCTCCCATCTCCAAACTTGTTAGTCTGCGTTTCTGGCTATAGAAGGGCTGTAAAGCTACACTGACCTCATGATTATGCTGTAGATACGTCTTTGTAATAACCAGCTTGTTTTTTCTTGCGGTCAGTGCCACCAACACATTACAGCCACATGGAAGATATCGCTGTTTTTGTCTTATTCCCAGTCCTTTCCGCTTTGGACTGCCATAGTGTACACACACGAATGAAACAGAGCCGTACTTCAGTTCGACAGGGATTTGCTGCTGACGACGCTTATTTTCACTAATAACGGAGCTAGATGACTTCACTCGAAACACAGACCCTGTCTGATTCTGATATTTCTTGAAAAAATACTCAAATTCTGCAAAAGAGTTGAATGTGTCAGTGGAGAAAATACCCCTGAAGACAGATGTTGTGTCTGCCTGTATGTCGTCTTGCCCGTGGTCAGCAGATGAACTGGCTGGATATTCCTCCATGTTTAACTCCATGTCGTTTTGGACTTCTATAGAAGTGTCGCTCTCCATGTTGCCTTGGCTGGTAGAAGTATAATCTGGAACTGAATCAACTGCAGTGGCAGGAGGACTGAAAATATCCCTGAAGACAGAGGTTATGTCTGTCTGTATGTTGTCTTGACTGGTTACAAAACAAAAACAACACACGAACCTGCAGTAATCCTGTAACTACTTTATTGGCTGTTTCTTATCACCAGTGATAAACAAAGCTCCTGATATCCCTTAATGCACGTTCATACAGTGATAATAACGTAACTACCAATTATCACCGTGCTGTGATAATAACGTCGTCTGTAATATCACTGTTCGGTGATAATAGTCACTCCCATATATATTAACCAAGAGCCTAAAATATATCAGGCATAGTTTTTCGATATATTTTCGGAGAAGAATTTTATCTCAGCCTCGTACAGACAAACAAATAATAGTCTTATCGAATATATATATATATATATATATATATATATATATATATATATATATATATATATATATATATATATATATATATATATATATATATACATATATATATATATATATATATATATATATATATATATATATATATATATATATATATATATATATATATATATATATATAATATATATATATATATATATATATATATATATATATATATATATATATTATACATATATATATATATATATATATATATATATATATATATATATATATATATATATATATATACTACAGCTGAAGGTTTTTTTTAACTTAAATAGATCTGTCCAGGACAGTTCTATGTTAAGTCTTCCTTCAGTTACGGTTCTTTTTCTATGCCTACAGCTACACTGAATATTCTTGGATATTCATCACACATCTTTTATTATCCCTTCACATCTGACAAGTCATTACACTCTCCATCTCTGTTTCTCTTTACTTTATGTATTCTTCGTGCCCAGGCCCGATGAGGGCTGTTTTATTTTATATTTTTATTGGCCCGTCCGGGTGTCACAATCATAAATATATATATATATATATATATATATATATATATATATATATATATATATATATATATATATATATATATATATATATATATATATATATATATATATCAAGAGCATACAATATATTAGAAAAGGATTTAAATATATATATTTGAAGTATTTTTTTTATCGTACTCGTAGTTTACATTCTCTTCCTTGATTTCAAGAGAGAGGAGAGAGAGAGAGAGAGAGAGAGAGAGAGAGAGAGAGAGAGAGAGAGAGAGAGAGAGAGAGAGAGAGAGAGAGAGAGAGAGAGAGAGTCTGAAGTAGTAATAATATTTAGGTAAGGTCTGACGCTACCTTAAAAATTAAAGTTATAATCTCGATACAAGCAACAGAGAAAATATGAAAATCTAAATACTGGATTTTAAGAGATTTATATAAACAAAAAATCTACTTTTATGCCATATTTACGAGATTTTGTAAATATACGTAAATATACAACGAAAAAATACCGAAAAAAAATGGTTAACGATACGTGCATTAATAGGTTTATGTTAAAATATACTAAGAAAGAAAAAAAAGACGGGAGATACGAAGATGGGTCTCATTCCCGTAAACACAACAAGGCAAATACTTAAATTCCACATATAAAAATATTTTTCTCTCGCCCAAATATACTCAAAGGGTTTTCCTCTGAGTATCGTCTAATTTTCGCAATTTAGCGTTCAAAGTTTAATACAGCTTTCTGCCGCGAGGTGCTGAAATTATCGTACCGCATTCGTCGAATATATATATATATATATATATATATATATATATATATATATATATATATATATATATATATATATATATATATATATATATATATACCTTGGTTGTTTCCCCCTTTAATTGGGGGGTAGCCCACATCAAGAAAGGAAAACAATAAGGGGATTACTTTGCTCTATGGGCAATGATATATATATATATATATATATATATATATATATATATATATATATATATATATATATATATATATATATATATAATATATATATATAAAGCAAATAAGTAAATAAATAAATAAATATATAAATTGATTAATTAAGTAATCACTCATTAATCACGTAAGTAAATTCAGAAATAAATAGAGGGGTTTAATATATAGTCGTGAAGAAAGTATAAAATAATAAAAATCGCCATAATGTGGAAGGAGAGATTTATAAATAAATAAACAGGGTCGAAAATATTTATGATTCTAGAGAGACACACTTACACTATAAATAATAATAATAATAATAATAATAATAATAATAATAATAATAATAATAATAATAATGAAAACAATAATAATAATAATAATAATAATAATAATAATAATAATAATAATAATAATAATAATAATAATAATAATAATAATAATATAAAATCTTTAAGAATAATATTTTTTATATAAAATACAGAGACAAAAAGCTGTAAGAAAAATAAGTCAGAGAGAGAGAGAGAGAGAGAGAGAGAGAGAGAGAGAGAGAGAATGTTTACACAACAGGCAAATGGCTACAATACCATCCACACCTGTGAGTATTTCATCTACAGATATATGTTTGATGTTTTCCGCCAGAGAGAGAGAGAGAGAGAGAGAGAGAGAGAGAGAGAGAGAGAGAGAGAGAGAGAGAGAGAGAGAGAGAGAGAGAGAGAATATGTACGTAAAAATGCAAAAATTGAGTTTCCCTTAAAATAAACAACTTTACTTATCAGAAAACCTGATCGTTAGAAAATGAAACATTTCTAACCTCTCCGGAAAGAGAACTTAACTGTCGTCTATTTATCTTAATTCATCGTTCATCTATCATTATTATCGTTCATTTCTCATCGCCATTCTCTCTTTCTTGAAAGGTAAGACTTAGTCATTTTATCAACAGACAAGGTGAAAAAACTCCTCAAAGGGCATCCATAAGAAATATTCATTACAAATGCTTAGATTTCTTCAATAATAATAATAATAATAATAATAATAATAATAATAATAATAATAATAATAATAATAATAATAATAATAATAATAATAAAATAATAATAAAATTATTATTATTATTATTATTATTATTATTACTTTATTATTATTATTATTACTATTATTATTATTATTATTATTATTATTATTATTATTACACACAGACACACAGTCACATGGAACTCGTGCATTTTACAGTATCAAACATGGAATTCTGCAATATCACCGGAAGTCATAAACATATTCCAGGCATGTAATCCAAACCTACGGAATTCCCTATCTCACCTACACCGTAATTCTTCAAATTACCATGACAAAGCGAGAATATGTCGTGACAATACTAATCTAAAACCAGTACTGTGAATGTATGCTTGCTTTCTGAATGTCACAGTAATGTTGACTCGGTAAGTGTCAACCTTCGTAACATACATGCAATTATGTACGAATAAGAATACATACATACATGCAATTATGTACGTATAAGAATACGTACATACATACATCCAAAGAGGTTTCACCCAAGTGCATATACAAAAATAATTTCTCGTTTTTACATACATATTACACATACATGCATACATACATACACATACACACGTATGTATATATATATATATATATATATATATATATATATATATATATATATATATATATATATATTTATTTATTTATATATATATATATATATTTATATATATATATATATATATATATATATATATATATATATATATATATATATATATATATATATATGCCATGCGAGAGCATATATGAGAATTCATGACTGTTTATAAGTACGTAAACATATATATATAAGTACATATTTTCATAGAACGTCATAGATACAAAAGTGAAACATTGCCGTTTCAAATACTTGTATTCAGAATTATATCTGAATATGAATGACAGGCACTCACAAGCGCTACTGTACTTCACTATGTCAATTTTCCATATTTAGCATTCTGTTTCTATTCACATTTAAATATACAAAGACGATAAATTTTGAAAATGTTTCGTTTGGTTTAACATCCAAGAATACAAATAGATAAAAACATTTATGAACAGTTTGATGGCAAATGCAAATAAAATCAGTAGTTACGAATTATTATGATATTAAGAAATCAATAAATAAATAAATAAATAATAATTAAATAAATAAATAAACTCAAATGTCATAGGTCCCCCTGATATGAAGTGGCCTAGTCAAAGCAAAGCCCTAACATTCCCAGAGGAAAATACGAATGGAAGGGCTACCCAGTCCCTCAATCAGCCCAAGTTAGTTGACTTTTACGACGTACAGGGGAACATGGAGCAGCTTCCTTGTCCCCACCCTAGGAGAACGAATGAATAAATCGCAAAGAAAGAGAATGAACTACGGGAGGCAGAGGACGTTCAATTCCCCACTTGCATGGAACCCATCCAATGCCAAGAAAGAAAATGAAGAGTAGGCGAAAAAGTGTATATGGGACGTAGAGTAGGCGCAAGAGAGAGAGAGAGAGAGAGAGAGAGAGAGAGAGAGAGAGAGAGAGAGAGAAGAGAGAGAGAGAGAGAGAGAGAGAGAGAGAGAGAGAGAGAGGAGAGAGAGAGAGAGAGAGAGAATATTCAAAGAGCGACAATTAATAAATATAGGAGGCAAAGGACCTATAGCTACTTGCTTGAATAGAACCTATTCATTTTAAAGAAAGAAAAAATTGTAAAGGGAGAAAAGGAATCAACATGGAAGGCAGAGGAGGCTCTTCACGAGGAAAGAACCCACCTCTTTCCAGAAAAAAAACAACAACTGTAGAATAAGAAAAAGAAAGAATGAATATATAACATAACCAACGCCAAACTGTTGCCACAGTTAAGAAGAGAATATTCAATACATTTGCGAATACTAAGGAAATATACTTAAATAACGTTATATATAAATAATATTTTTTCTATGAAGCTGAATTAACAATATATAATAAAAATGACGGCAATGAAGAGGGGCCAAGCTGTCTAAAAGACCTAGACAGAAGACTGGCAATAGGACAGAGAATAGAGGGAAGCATATGCTAGTTAAACAGGAAAGAGGCAATTATGGTAAAGTCAAAAGTCTTACTGAATCAGCATTATATTAAAACCAGTAACAAACACAAAGACAGGTTGATTGTCTGTGCAGAATCAGACAGGTGAAGGACAGGTAAAAGACGGAAGCTTCTCATGGTTAAACAGGAAGGAGACAATTCTAGCATGGTGCACAGTCTTTATGAATTCCAAACAAAATTATAATTGATGAAAAAGCACCTCAGGCTCTTGTTGGGTGAGCTTTCTCCAAATGTATCCACGTAACTAAACCTAACAATATCATAACAACAGTCACACCTAATTTCTAAATTAGGGAACTTCAAAACACCTCTGCCACCCTCAAGCATTTACTATTAGACGCTGCTTCTCATACTTGCAATTTAGAGGTGAGTATTCTTCAGTTGACCCAAAACAAGAATTACTATCAGATACTGCTTTTCATATTTGCAGTTATGATGTTCGTATTCTTCAGTTGATCCAAAACAAGATTTACTATTAGATACTGCTTCTCATATATGCAATTTGTAGGTGCGTATTCTTCAACTGAGCAAAACAAGAATAAATATTAGATACTGCCTCTCATATTTGCAATTCTGAGGTGGGTATTCTTCAGTTGACCCAAAACAAGAATTACTATGAGACACTGCTTCTCGTATTTGCAGTTTGAGGTGCGGATTTTTCATATGACCCAAAACAAGAATTACTATGAGACACTGCCTCTCATATTTGCAATTTAGAGGTGCCTATTCTTCAACTGGCCAAATAACTATTAGACACTATTTCTCATCTTTGCAGTTCTGAGGTGCGTATTCTTCAACTGTCACAAAACGACAAAACCTATATCCTTCAACATATTTACACCCACACAAGGATGAGAGAAATCCATTTTCACAGGACATAATCGGTAATAAGACATCCATCAGCTGATTAGTAGATGCACCGCTCTGTTCCAACCCTGGAGATGCTCCTAAAGGGAGGGTTTAGGGGTCAAACGGTTCGTCGAACGCGGTTCGACAGACAAGTGTTTGAAGTGATGTTCGAACGTGTGAACGGGGGTATTTGGTTGTCGAACGCGGTTCGACAGACAAGTGTTTGAAGCGATGTTCGAACGTGTGAACGGGGTATTTGGATGTCGAACACGTGTTCGACAACCAAATACCCCGTTCACACGTTCGAACATCACTTCAAACACTTGTCTGTCGAACCGCGTTCGACGAACCGTTTGACCGTGTAAACCCCACTTAATAGGCTAGCACAGGCCCTCTTTACACAACACGAGGATAAGGAGGGGGTAGCGGCGTCCCTAGAGAGGCAAACTTTGACACGTAAGTTGGCTCTGTAAGTACATCATTAGATGTGTGGGTATATAGTAGACCAGTATCGGCACAAGCTATGATATCGTTACGGACTATAATTCCTGTTGTAATAGCTCTGGTGTCAATAAATAAAATTGTAGTATACAAGTTATATATATCTAGTTATAATTAGGTAAGAAAAAGACTAAAACACCATTACTGGAACAAATTACTGAGGACAGAGTAACTCATATGCTTAATACAAAGTAAAATAACGAGAAAAATCTTGAAAGAATATTTAACATATCACATAAAGTCATTCTCCTGTTCTCAAAGTTCTAAATAACACAAAGAAAAGAAATTTGTTATTGAAATCATTTTATCAAATAAAGACGCTCGCAGGTAACAGCTTTCGAGAAGGTATTGGAGTAGATACTAGTTTAAATAGACAGCGTGTAAGTATTCAATATTTTCTACTTACTCGAACTAATAACAGGCGTATGCCAAGCCCAGGGAGTGGCTGGCGCCAGAGTTATAGTGCAACCTCTAGCGGTAGGATGGCTGGCAGGACCACTAGCATTCACATCCATTGTTGAGGATTTGCTCAGTTCCTCACGGTGTCGAGCTAAAATCCGACATATAGCTTCCTCCTCTTTTCGCTGGTTCTGTTTTTCAGCCTGGTGTCTTTGCAAGACTTCGTGTCTGCCTTGTAAAGCGTTCGAAGACGAAAAAGGATCTAAGGCTGCGAACTCAACTGGGTGTTTGATTTCTAAGTGTCTAGCAATGTTGGTAGTGTTGCCCACGAATTTGATTCTAGCCGGACACAAATTACATTGCACCTCCTTTTTGCCGCCGTCGGCAAATTGGGCCAATTGCCACACTTTGCTTCGGCCAACCATGCTCTGATCGTCTGTATTATCCAGCCAACGAAGATATTATTAATATAGGTACAATTAAAACGAAGACTAGTTATACTTTAAAAATATGTAAAAATTTTACACTTCTCTTTCATTCCTTTTTGGCTCTTCACAGGTAATTAACAACTGTTAACTGCCGTTTCATAAATGATTTAGGCATTACTAATACGAAAAACGTCATAAAATATCCCTGTAAGGGTGAGTTTTACCATACATAAAATCCTTTTTACCTACTAACTACATCTTTTCTCAAGCGCACATGTTATAATTTCTCTTTTAAATTTTTGCCACTACCAAAGACTCAGCTATGAGGACTCCTCACAGGTAATATATAAACACTGAAGTACTGAGCTCCTAAACAAGTTATATAATGCCAGTTAAAAATCTAATTTAATCACCACATTTAATTGTTTCAAACATGGACAAATTTTAACCAGGACCTCCCTTCACCACAGTTCTGACAACAACAAAAAAGTTAAAACTGAGCTACCTCTCTCTCTCTCACTCTCTCTTTCTCTCTCTCTCTCACACACACTCTCTCTCTCTCTCTCTCTCTCTTTCACTCTCTTTCTCTATCCTCTCATTTTCTCCTATCTCGATCGCCAAAGGAACCAATCATATAGCCAGCCGATCATCGATCCCTAAACGTGTTCGACCAATCAGGAGGCAGCAAGCTACAAGATCGATCAAATGGGTCTGCGCAGTGTTATGGAGGATTGATCGTTCAACGCAAGCTCGATCAATACATTCAGAAATTATTTTTTTCTTTCTCCTCCTACCTTCGCTCTCTTGAGCCGCTTCTTTTATTATTATTATTATTATTATTATTATTATTATTATTATTATTATATTATCATTATTATTATTATCATTATTATTATTATTCTTCCTCAATGCCATCTTCCCTATCGTTAAGTCAATAGTTGATCAATAACACAATAATTCGATATTTTTGCCGCAATGATTCTTGGTCCAGCCGCTGTGTCATATCCAAACAGTACGGAAAAGCGTCTGAGAGAGAGAGAGAGAGAGAGAGAGAGAGAGAGAGAGAGAGAGAGAGAGAGAGAGAGAGAGAGGAGAGAGAGAGAGAGAGAGAGGAGAGGAATTTGTTTCTATTATCGTAATATGCTATACTATGATAACCTACACCTAACCTTACCAAATTAACCTAACCAAGTTAGGTTAGGTTTGTGTGGTTAACTTACTTTAGGATAGGGTGCACCTGACTACAGATAGTGATGTAGACCGCATACTATAATAGCAAAGTTTAAATCCTTATATATATTAAGATATTAAGATTAGAAAGTAAGCTAAGAAAATGGGGGGAGAGAGAGAGAGAGAGAGAGGAGAGAGAGAGAGAGAGAGAGAGAGGAGAGAGAGAGAGAGGAGAGAGAGAGAGAGAGAGGAGGAAAAGTATGTTACAACTGTTACTCAAAAAAGTCCCAACTTGGCGACTTTCTGCATACATACGCACACACACACACACAGTAGTAAATGCTAAATCAGTGCATAGTTTCAGGACATATATGAGAATTTTCATTGAGCACCGACCAGGAGACGGGGACTTACGAGCTTTACCGTAAGCACAATAGGTAATTGCACGCGCACACACAGGCCTATTTCACTGACTAGCATAGTTTGCAAAGTTAAAGAGAAACCACTGAGAAAATTTTCTCTTCACTTAGAGTCCAACTTTTTGTCAGTAAGACAACATGGCTTTAGAGAAGGCAGCTCTACATTAACAAACTTACTAGAATTTTAGGACGGGGTAAGCCTAATCTTACAAGAATAGAGAGTTGGGTATATTACATACACTCCTAGATTTTCACAAATAAACTGTTGCATTCCCACATGTGAGACTCATTAAGAAGAGGTAAGTAATGGCAAGAATAGGTAGAAACGTCTCGAAGTGGATAAAAACTTATTTAGAAGGAATGGAACAGAGTCAAACATCCAGTGTCTAACTGGAGACAGATTAGCAGTGGGGCTCCACAAGGATCGGAATTAGGGCAACTTGTGCTCATTGTTTTTGTAAATCATCTGTCAGCGTTTGTAAAATCGATTTTATATCTCTGCAGACGATGATTTGAGAGAAGAGAGTTAAAGACAAGAAAAATAGTAGAGAAATTGCATGAGTGGTTAGACAAGTGGATAATGAGATTCAATTATTTAAAATCTCAGGTAATGAGCATGGGCAAGAGTGCAAAAAAGCCTATATGTAAGCGTTCAAGAGGAGAATGTGAACTTCGAGAATCTAAACGAAAGAGATCTTGGGGTAAACGTATCGGCAGATTTGTCTTCGGAAATGCATATCAATGGTGAAGCAAAGGTCGTATAAGCTTCAGGTATATAGACAGGGATATGTCCAAAATTATTTACATGACTCATGTGAGTCCTAAACTTGAATATGCAGCACTTTTCTGGAATCCGCACTTGATGATAAAAATGAATAAATATGAGAACGTTCAAAGAGACAGTACGAAGCTGGTGAAATAGAAATGCAGTCCCAGTTATGAGGTTAGGCTGAAGGTTTTAGATGTACAGTCACTCAAATTCCTTAGTTTTGAATGAGGGAATAGAAAGCGGTATTTTTAAATTGGTGGCTCTAGAACAAGAGGTCACAGTTTGAATCCTCAAAGAAAACTCAGCAGGATGTAATGGAATAATTTCCAGAGTATGAATTGTAAATAACTGGAATACCTGTACGCCAAAGTGATGCAATATTGCATTCATAATTTTAAAATATAGATATAATGAACGTTAGTGAATACTAAGTTAAACCGACCATGAGACATGGAGTTACGAGCATAGGGCTCTTTCCCGTGAGCACAATTAAATAATTGAGATAAGTGCAAACTCAAAACGAAGCATTACTCACCGTCCTTTTGAATATCGTCCAAAGTTATCTCCGGAGAAGGCTGAAAAGAAATAAATAAATTAGTATATATTAATTTACAAAAATCATATACATACATACACACTCATACATACAAATATACACATACACACATACATACATAAATACATACATACACACTCATACATACAAATATATACACACACACATACATACATAAATACATTGACTACGGAGGGAAAATAAGAAATAATCTCTGAAGATGAGTTAGTTTACGATATTCGCAATCACCAGGTACTTTGACGATATCTAATATCTTTATTTCTTAACAGAAATAACATATTCATAGTGAATTCAAAAAATTTTAATTTATTGTTAATATCTTATGTCATTATTTATTATTCATCAAATTATAAAAATTACGAATCGTTCTGAATTCTTCATGCACTGAATAAAATTTAGATGAGATATTTTAGAACTGCAAAATTAAAAGGGTATTTTAGACGCTACGAAACTGATATAAAATCATTGCAAAACTCTATGTAATAGTATAACCATAGACTTGTATAAAAAAAAATGGAAATTTAACAAGTAAAGCCGCCCCTTGCTAGCTTGGAAAACTTACATTCCAAAAATAATTCGTACTGGGCAGGCCTAAACCATGTCGTGTGCGGAATCGAAAGAGCCAACCCGTGTTCGCCGAGAAAGAATTCAAACCCAGGCTTCTAGCTACTCCCTCAGCTAGTCTCTGGAGCTCTGTCCCTTCCACATGGACACCCATAGCAAGCTGATGACGATACCAGTTGAAAACCAACTTTTCCAAATCTAAATATTTGGCTTTGCTCACGTATTTCCTTTGCCAGTATGCGCCAGTGCTCTGGCTCAAAGCAAAAGCCCTAATTTTTTCTCTGTCTTTCAGAAAACCGTAGTAAGTGCTTTTCTTAATTCCAAATTCCTTCTGTAAGAGCCTAGGGCTTTCCCCCGCCTCTGCTCTCTCGATGATTTTCAGTTTCTCGGCAATGCTCAGAGTCTTGACGCCTGCTCGCCTCGCTCTGACGCCCGTTGGCGGGCTAATGCATATATCCCTTCCTAAATTCATGTTTTCATATGATGTCTCTTTTACGAAGTTATTTGGTACTCTCAACTGATATATTTCTGAAATGTTAAGCGAAAGATGGCTAAAACAAGTAAATATATGTGGAAAATTGACTCCTCGTGTCTCAAAATTACTATTATTTTTTTTCGCGTTCATTTTCAAATGTTAAACACCTACACTGCAATACCGACAGATATAAGTCTTATCAGTTAAATAAGACAAGTCCCAAAAATAGACAAAAGAATATGAAACACAATTATATGTGTGTCTAGAAGCAATCAAAGAATATAAAATCCTTTGAAATATCTGTGTATGAATGAAGAAAAACATAAAAAAAACATAAATATAAAAATGCCTCTACATATTTAATATTTCAATATTTCCTCTATATTTATAAAGAACTTTGGGACAGAATTCCACTCACATGACCTGGAAGTAGTAGGAGTCCACTCTATGCATTAACTGATACATGTAAAATTGGAGGACATACTAAAAGAGCCACTCCCTTAATATTTTGTTACTTTTGTGACTACTCTATTGCTACCAGTGGTAAACGTCAGGAAGACTGTTCAAATAATTGTGTCTAATTTTCCGTACGAAAAACAAGATAACGACTAACTATCCCAGCCAGGAATATACTTAATAATAACAGTATTAAACCAACATAGAATTTAAAGTTATTTTAAAACGCTTAAACTGATTTCAAAATGCAAATTATCATGGTGTGAATGATTCTTGACCAATGTATAATCATAATGCATGTTGTAGTCACAAGAAATTGGAGATTAAAAAAAATGACCCTTAGGACAACTGAACCTAAGGACAAGTGTCCCTAGCACGATTGTCCCCTGGGCAATAGCCCCTAACTCTTAATGAAACGCGGACAATTGTCCCTTGAAAATATGGAAGCAAAATATATCATATAATCAAAAAATAATAAATGATTAGAAGTTCAAAAGTGAACAGTTATATATTTCATACCTGGTTAGATTGGGTTAGGTTAAGATAGGGCGGCTTATGTTAGATTAGGTAACGTTAGGGATAATTGTCCTGGGGGCAGTTACCCAAAGAGGCAACTGTTCTCTAGCGTAATTGTCCTTTGGTATAATTATCCTAGAGGCAATTGTCCTTTGGCGTAATTGCCCAAGGGGCAATTGTCCTTTGGCATATTTGTCCTAGGGGCAATTGTCCTTTGACGTATTTTCTAACCGAAGTATTTGTAGTGCAACTAA
The DNA here is from genome assembly GCA_037179515.1 of Halocaridina rubra. Lineage (NCBI taxonomy): Eukaryota > Metazoa > Arthropoda > Malacostraca > Decapoda > Atyidae > Halocaridina > Halocaridina rubra. The sequence goes on from JAXCGZ010003874.1 coordinate 109,212, forward strand.
ACCTAACCTAACCTATCCATAATATCACACTGATTATTAATATGTAGTTAGACTAAATGCTCTAGAAATGATCAGATGTAATTTATAGTGAAAATTTCTCGGTATACCACACACAATTCCAGCACAAATTTTATTTAAATTTCATCGAAAGCGATAGTCTACTGTGCTTTAACCAAACCTAACCAAACCATTATTTTATATTGACGACGATAATAAAAAAAAAAAAAACTATCTGCCAAAAAAGTAACCGAAATCATTTCCCAATACCACGTAGGCTATTGTGTAAATGCATTAATAGACTTATTAACACCAAAGTTTTAAAATTTCAAGGGAGTTTTCATTTCATGTATACATGACGTCTCACAATGGAATATCCACGTTCCATTCTTCTATGGGGCGTTAGGAAGGGCATCTAACCTTGAATCCCCAGCTTCAGCCCGTCTGTGTCTATTCCCAAATGTATAAAAAAAAAATAGCTTTAACTTTTCTGGAAGTCAGGCTGGCTCATGTTAAATATTATATAAAAAGAAAAAAAAAACATCTGGTCACAGATAAGGAATACAACGAAAACACACGAGAATCGATATTTGGAATATCTTCTGGCACTTGACATGTGAATAGACTTCGACACATGGACAGGAAAAACACGTGTTACGAATTATCGAATAGATAAAATAGAGTACTTATGTATATATGTCTGTCTGTGTATGTGTGTGTAGCGAACTACCTATGTCTCAAGTTTATATTATTTCGTGTAATATAGAATTCCCATCACATGATTAAGAAATGCACTAATGATAATCCAATTTCACAAAGATAAAATCTGTCTTATTTTTTTTCCCAATATTAGGTAACACTTCTGAGGTGCGGAACATTTGCACCTGCCGGTCTAATGGAGACACGAATATAACAAAAGACTGACAAATATGTAGTTCTAAGCTTATGGACATTATAAAATATACTATTATTATATCTACATCAGTGTACTATCATATGCTTGGGTAGTACAATTATACAGAGAGTTGTTAAAAGAATGATAAAGGAAAAATTAATATGTGATGAAGAATCAAAAGTATCTGTCCACAAGGTACATTGGCGATATACTGACAAGTCTAAAGCTTCTCTCTTTTTACCAGACTATCGGAATTACTCGCAGTATCTCGGATTTTAAAGTGGTTGGCATGTAAAGTCTAAATATGGTGTAGCAATACATAAAATCCACGAATGAAATATTTTTATTTTATTTTTATGCTAGTTTTTTCATAAATATCACGTTAAATACGCAAAATTATTGAGATTCCCACTTGTTTACGAAGCCGAGTCTGAGGCGAGAACGTCAAAATATAGATCCTATTTAAATTATCCCCCCAAAAACCCTGATCAAGAGCCAGCCACGTGAAGGTTGCAAACCTGGCAGGTTTTTTTAATACAAGTATCGCCCTCTGTTGAGTCTTTCAACAAAACAATGAAGCACTGCCAAACGTACGACAAGTACCAAAACCCCCTCATGTCTGGCATGCTATTGCTGTTCTGTTAATATTACTATCATTATCTTCCAGCATATAATTATCTGTAACTATCTTTTTTGGCTTATTCTCATGCTTCACCCATTGGTGGAGTTTTGTACACAGTGTTCTAGGTATGAAGCTAGACTCTCTCTAGTGTATCAATACTATTACTTGTTTTTTTCTATTAAATACGAAAGATAGTACAAAGAAATAGGAAAAAGTAGTTTATATTTGCTCTCTACAACAGCTGATATTAATTCTTAATTTTAAACCTTGTGGTTCACGTAAATAGATATCTATTTCTACTTATGCTAGTCTACTGTGAATGAAGTATTCTGATAATATATATATATATATATATATATATATATATAATATATATATATATATATATATATATATATATATATATATATATATATATATATATATATATATATATATATATATATATATATATAAACTTTCCTAGTATCCTTAATCAATGGTAAATATAAAAATAGCATGTACTTATCGCTTCGAAATTCGACAATAATTTTCCTATATTTATCCTTTCGCATTATACAGTGATATTTTGACACAAAACGGTACAGAAGAAGAAGGAAATATCAGAAAATATCCCATGTCCCGAAAATGAACTGAAACCTTGCAATCAAAATATTCTTAAGAACGAGTATCAACGCAGGAAAAAACCCGACAGCGATCAAAACACCTTCCACGTGTACAGTTGTTACCTATGATATATGAAACGAGTCCTAATACCAGCTTACACCAAGTCAGGATAGACACTCGGTTCTATATTATTCTTTTATCATTTCAAACAATTTTCTTATTTCTGGCTTGTCCTAAAGATTCTACTTTTTTCGGCAGATGTGTGTCACAGAATGAATGAAGGATGTAAAGTGTTGGGTGCATTGAAAGGAGTGATGACGAATAGAGGGTTGGAAATGAATGTTAAGAAAGTTTTGTATGAGAAAGTGGTTGTGCCAACTGTGATGTATGGATCAGAGTTATGGGGTATGAAAGTAAGTGAGAGACGGAAACTAAATGTGTTGGAGATGAAATGCCTGAGGAGTATGATTGGTGTATCTCGATTGGATAGGGTTAGGAATGAAGTGGTGAGAGCAAGAACGGGTGTGAGGAGAGAAATTGCAGCCAGAGTAGATATGAATGTTCTGAGATGGTTTGGCCATGTGGAAAGGATGGATGATGAAAGGCTGCTGAAAAAGGTGATGAATGCGAGAGTTGATGGGAGAAATGCTAGAGGGAGGCCTAGGTTTGGGTGGATGGATGGAGTAAGGAGAGCCCTGAATGATAGGAGGATGGATGTGAGGGAAGCAAGCGAGCGTGCTAGGAATAGGAATGAGTGGCGAGCGATTGTGACGCGGCTCTGATGGGCATCTGCTGTTACCACGGGGCTGCATCTTACAGAGATAGCCCTTTGGTAGGGGCAGTAGGAGGAGCTGGCAGTTGTGAAGCGACACAGGTTGTGGAAGAGCCGGGAGGATGGGCTGTGGCACTCCAGCAGTGCCATCTGAACGGTCGCTAGCTCCCTCGTCATTGCCCATACAGCAAAGTAATCCCCCTATTTGTTTTCCTTTCTTGATGTCGGCTACCCCCCAATTAAAGGGGGAAACAGCCAAGGTATATGTATGTTTTCTTGATGCCCTGGCCTGATAAGGGTGACACTCTTGCCTGTCCCAGCGTCAAACTCATAACAAGGAAAGAAAAAATCAGGAAGATCTCGAAGACAACTGAACTGGACCATTGGTGCAGTTTGAATTCTTGACAGGTAAGCTAGATTACCGGCAGGGATTCCAGAAAACAGCAAATTACACTAATGAAGCTACTACACCTGCAGACAGCCAATCACTCATAAAGTCTAGCCAGCAAATTGTCTTCTGTGGTAAGGTATCTGAAACTAACAGAGTTTTTAATACCATTAACTCTAATAGAACTCTCACATTCTGGCCCTAATAGACTTGAAACTGTGCAGGAGAGTAATAGAACCTATAGATTGATAATCAAAACCATATCGATTAAATAATCATTAATATTTTTACAAATGACTATTATAATAAATCTAACTTCAGTTTGATGTCCTTAAAGTTGCAATTTAGTTCAGATGAGTGGAGTAAAACTTCCTTATAGAATTAGGGAAAAAAAAAACTTTGGAGCATATTTAAGGTTACATTTCTTTGAACAGTTTTCAAAGGACCTATGGGGCTGACCATGCAACACATCTAGCAAGGAACAGAAGGGAAAATGAAAGAACTTTTGCAGAAGTACTCAACACAGAGTACAATGAGACGTATTTCTGTTACTAAATCAAAAATAAAATGAAAAAATTAAATGAAAAAACAATTTCTAACTTATTCCAGACACATTCCAATCAACTAAACAATATAACTTTAATAAAAAGTTTTCATAATGCAGCAGCGGAGTTTTCATAATGCAGAAGAGGAGTTATATATATATATATATATATATATATATATATATATATATATATATATATATATATATATTGGCTTAAACAAAAGGATGAGACCAGATATAAAAATGCTGCGTTCACTCAAATTACCGGAAATGTTCGCATGTAATAATCTAGCATTAGGAGCGTTTTTACCGGGAGTTTTCATGTGCCATTGGCCTTTTTGTACGAAAATTTCTTCTGCTTTGCTTTCGGTTTAGGAAATATGAATATAGCCTAAGGAAATAACAGAAACTAATTCACTAAGTTTAATCTATAGCCTAAAAGTAGGTAAATTTCCTTGGCACCAATTAGGCTATATGTATATAAGATATTTGCCCAGTTTTCATAGACCACAAACACGCGTTTCCAAGTTAGTGTGTATATATAAATGTTCCGGTTTTACGTCACGGACTCCCTTATCAACCAAGGGCTAGGACGGTTGCCTTCTTGCGAAGGACTTGTTTTGGCAGATGTAATCCTTACGCTGAGTGCATGCCTTTCCTAACCTCAGACCGTGGCGGGGCGCGAACCCTCGACCTGACGCCTCAGAGTCGGAGACGCTACCGACTGAGCCACGGCGACTACAGTGTGTATGTATATATATATATATATATATATATATATATATATATATATATATATATATATATATATATATTTTTTTTTTTTTTCCCTCTCTCTGCAACTTTTCTCAGGTTTATATATGGTCACTGTTTTTCACTGGATTTTTTTTTAAAGGCAGTGCGATTAGTTTTGGTTCTAAGGTTTACGGCCAGATATCCTCCCTCTGTAATGGAGAAAAAATACTATCAAGTCATACTAGCCCTCTACTAATCCTACTACAACTACTACTACTACTACTACTACTACTACTACTACTACTACTAATAATAATAATAATAATAATAATAATAATAAGAATAATAAATGGAATCAAATGAAGAATCCCCAAGTGTTCACTAAGGCTTCTTGAAGCCATTTATCCGTTTGGTATTAACCATACAAACACAATCTAACCTAACTTAACGAGACAGGATAAAGACAATCCCTCCAATATCTGTCATAATGAATTAACTCGACTTCAATAAAAATTGTACATAAATTACAAGTAAACAACCAGATCCACGAAATGTCCGCAATTTCGGGAGTTGTACGTTCGTTTTTCCGAAATGTAGCAAAATGTATGGCTAACAGCTCTTACAACCCTAGACACTCACCTAGGCATACAAACTTTGGGAAGGCCCGATCATACCACGGCACGTACTCAAACCAGCATTACACATCCAACGGCAGGTACAGACACCAGGATCCATGGGCTAACCCCAGAACACACTACAATGATGAATTCCCAGCAGAATCATACAGTCGAAACTACAACTATGACTATGGATACCACCCCAATGAAACATGGTAATACCTCGTCTCCTGCTGTTGCTGTTACTGCTGTCGATGTGAAAGTTACTTGTAAATATAATGATAGATTATCTGTCGTACATATAAATGCACAATCCCTGTTATCCCATATACTAGAAATTGAACATAAGCTTGTACAAGAAAATATTGATGTTCTTTGCATTAGCGAATCATGGCTGTATCCGTCAATTAATAATGCATTTATTAATATTCCTTCATATAATATTTATCGCTATGACAGTGGTAGAGGTGGAGGTGTATGTTTATATGTTAAAAATTATTTGAAGGCCACTGAACTAAATCTTGAAACTGAGAAGCACGAAGGAGTGGAAGATAAATGGATCTCTGTCCAACATAAAAAGTTTCCTTCTATTATCATAGGCTGCGTGTACCGCCACCCCAAAGCCTCGGTAACCTCCTTTAGCTATATTTTGGACGTTTTTAAGGAGATAATTTTAAAAAACAAACCAGTTTTTATATATGGCGATTTTAATGATGATCAACTAAAAAGAGAAAATAAAATGAGTAGACTTATTAAGAATTTAAATCTAGAACAGATTATAAATAAACCAACTAGAATCACTCCCACTTCAGTTTCCCAAATCGATCTAGTAATAACAAACTCCAAACATATGATAACTAAGTGTGACGTAATGCCAAGCCCTATAGCAGACCACGAGGAAATTGTAACGTCCCTAAATATTCGCAAACCAAAGAGACAACCAATCTTTAAAACATTCAGATGCTTAAGAAATTATTCACAAGAATTACTTTGTAGTTTACTTATGAATGAAGTACATAAATTAAATGAAATTCTATATACCGATAATATAAATAAACAAGTAAGAATTTTAACCAGTGTCTTATCATCATGTATAGATCGATGTGCACCACTCGTGACAAGAGAAATATTTCGTCCCCCCGCTCCTTGGATAACAGATGACATAAAAAACATTATGAAAGAAAGAGACAAACTACAAAATGAAGTAAAACTACAAAGAGATAATATCCCTTTAAGAGAAAAGTTTACAGAGCATAAGAAACAAGTAAAATCATTATTAAGTAACAGTAAGAAACAGTATTACAAAAATGAATTTCAAAACGCTAAAGGCAATATCTCTGATACATGGAAAATTGCTAAAACCATGCTTTCCAATAACTGTAATAAAAGTAGTAACATATCAATTATACCCGATGAGGTAGATGTAAGTGCTAAAGCAGAAGAGTTCAATAATTTTTTCGCTGAAGTGGGGAAAAAAAACTTTGAAAAAACAAAAAAAGAAATAATAAATGAAATCAATAATAGTAATGGTGGTAATAATAATGATGATGGTAGTAGTAATAATAATAGAAATGTTGATAATGGTGTAAATAATAATGATGGTGGTAGTAATGGTAATGATAATAGTGATGATGGTAGCAATAATAATAATAATGTAAATTTGGAAGAACATAGTGCATTCAATAGAAGTACTGATGTCTTTAACCCTACTACAGTAGATTGTAATACAGTAATCTTAGTAATAAAAAATCTGAAAGACTCTAATGCATATGGATCAGATGGAATTTGTTTTCGTTTTATTAGAGATTCATTATTTGTAATAGCTTATTATCTGACGGTAATAATCAATACTTCCATAGTTACCAATATCTACCCAGATTTATGGAAAAATCCCCATGTAATTCCTGGTTTTAAAAATGGAAATCCTGACGACGTCTCTAACTATAGACCAATCTCTTTACTACCAATTTTATCAAAGATACTTGAAAAGATTGTTGCAAATCAGTTAAGCGAGTTTCTTGAAAAAAATAAACTTATTGCAAAAAGTCAACACGGTTTCAGGCCAAAATTATCAACTGAAACTGCCTTATTGAAAATATCAGATGAAATATACAAAAATATAGATAATAAGAAAATATCATTGCTACTACTACTCGATCTTTCTAAAGCTTTTGATAGTGTAAACCATAGTATATTATTAGAAAAATGCAAAAAAATGAACATTGACCCAAGCTGGTTCGAGAACTATTTAAAAAACCGCTACCAGTCAGTCAGAATAAAAGATACAGTTTCAAGTTCCAAGAAGGTATTGTTTGGGGTCCCTCAGGGATCGATCCTAGGACCTATACTTTTTCTAATATATGTAAACGATCTAGTAAAATATTTACCTAACTGTTATGTCATTCAATATGCTGACGATACTCAAATCTTAATTGAAGGAGAAATTAATGATTTAGAAAATATTATTCGTAGAGCAGAAGAAATTTTGTATATGGCTAAACGTTACTTTCTAAAAAATGGTCTGTTACTTAATGAAACTAAAACCCAATCTATTCTTATCGGATCCAGACAATTATTATCAGAAGTTGATGACAATCTTCATATAAATTTTAACGGTAATATCATTAAGCCAATGAACTCGGTAAAGAACCTAGGTGTCTATTTTGACCGTTACATGAATTTTGAAATGCATATAGATGAAATTTATAAAAAAGTAATGGGTACTCTAATATATCTAAATAGGGTAAAAGACTCATTTGAAACATCAACTCGTATAATAATTGTCCAGTCCTTAGCTATGAGTTTAATTAATTACTGTCTCAAAGTTTGGGGATGTACAAATAAGACTCAATTACAAAGAATACAAAAGTTACAAAACTTTGCAGCACGAGTGGCTATTGGCAATGTAAGAAAATACGAGCACATCTCTCCTGTTTTAAAAGATCTAGAATGGATAAAGATTAGAGATAAATATGTTTTTGATATATGTACCTTTGTTTTTAATATACTAAGAAACAATATTCCTGATTGCTTGTATAATTTTTCTACAGTAAGCTCAGTTACCGGGTTAACTACCCGTCAAGGGGAAGATTTATTAGTACGAAGGTCTAAAACTGATATTGGCTCAAGAGATATAAACATTCGTGGACCTCATTTATATAATCAGCTTCCCAGAGAACTAAAAAATGCTGGTTCAGTGTATACTTTTAAATATAATCTTAAGAAGTTACTCTTAAAGGAAGATTTTACTTGTAAATTTTAATTGTACACCCATATTTGAATACCCAATGTATGTTGGAAATAAAGTATTATTATTATATTATTATTATTATTATTATCTCTCTCTCTCTCTCTCTCTCTCTCTCTCTCTCTCTCTCTCTCTCTCTCTCTCTCTCTCTCTCTAGGCCTAACGATCGCACTCCCTTTTGTTAGTAATCTGTAGCGTGTGGTCTTTATGGCATGTAGGGGTAATTGGGAAGCACAAATATGAATGAATCACACATACACACACACAAGATGGTCTGAACAGACTTGTAGTCTATGTGCACAGAGCTTTATAGCCATACCTTCATAATATAGCATAAATCTATCTATCTATATAGGATAGGATTTATAACTATATCTCTAAATATACAAGAAAGTCATTGCGAAAGTGGTTTGAACTTGGATAACATAGAAAAATCAAAATTGTTTCTATCCTAATTTTCAATGATTCACCAATCAACATTTTTATAAATTTCTCAAATAGTAGTAGACTAAGCTATTTCTGATCCAGCTTTACGTCACGGACTCATCTTTCAATAAGGGCTAGGACGGTGACCCTCTCGAAGGACTTCGGTTTTGGCAGATTGTGACCGTTACCTTGAATGAAAATCCTTTCTAACCTCAGATTTAGCTATTTTTTACACTAAACTTCGCTAGTCTTAATGCAGACTTTGCAAGTTTTGAGGTAAACATAGCCTAGGAGTCTGATAAAGAGCACTAATTTTTCCTTATCTGTAGGATATATTAAAAATTCCATACAACAAAGTAGGACTAACGAATCGTATTTATTTTCCTACGTGGTCTATATTCGTCAGCTGAGAAAAATTAATGCCACAGTCTTACAAATACACATTCGCCCAATACACCAGATCAATATGACATCCCATAAAATGGGAGGTTTCCCCTTCGCAATGGTACTGTAGTATATTAAACGAACACGTGTCTATATTCCCATAGCTATTCCTACTCGATCGCATAACGTGGGCTACGCTAAGACATCCTCTTCCCTCTCCGTAGGCTATAGCCTCCTCTCGAGGTAGGACAATTGCCCCTTAGTACAACTGTCCCTAGAAAAATTGCCACTAAGACATCCTTTTCTTGCTCTGCAGAACGATTGCCGCTTAGGACAACTGTCCTAGATCAATTACCCCTTAGAACAACTGCCCCTGACCTAATCTAACTTACTTTAAATTATTGACACAACTATTAATTCTTTATTTCAAGATATATTTTACTCTAATTTTATCAAAGGGCAATTGCCTGCTTCAGAATTGCAGAGTTAGGGACCCAGTACTGACCTAAAGGCAATCTTCCTAAGGGAGAACCTCCCTTTCCCCCTACTCTTAAGGTCATTCAGCTATCCTAGGCGTCTTCGCATAAACCGTGGAATAAAGATGGACATCACACATTTACGGAATAGGACCAGCTCTTAGCGATATCTCTTCTGCGTTTTCCACGTGATACCACGAGCTTTTAAGGTATTATAAAGGGCAAAGGAAATGCTATATCTCTCTGAAATATGTAACTCGTGTGCGAATATGCAGTTCAGTATATTTATACAATATTTGCACAGCTAATAATAAACTGACTTACGTACAGTTATTTGATTAATAAAAAAAAAATCCCTATAACCTGGTCATTTCAGATTTGGTTTAGGCTAAAGAGTTAAATATACAAACAAATATTAAGAATTAAAGGAGGGATTAACAGCAAAAGGGATTACTTTTGATTACTGAGAGGGATTACCTTGTAGGAAAATGGGTGGATTACCTTTGCTTGATCTTTCTTTTTTTCTACGAAAAAAAAAAATAACTCTAGTGCTCTAGTTATCGCTATTCTGAATATTTCGTAAAACACATTTCGAGTAGATCTTGAGGATGTCTTTTCACACACACCACACACACACAGATCTTTAACTTTTTGAGGTGACAATATACTTTAAATTTTGCGGTGCTTCTGAGAAAGTGAAAAAGTGAACAATAATATTGATTATTAATATGGATAAAATACTGTCAGAGGTTGTCTTTAAGGTATTAGCTAGACACAGAGAGCTAAGTGATAATGCTAAGCTAATGCTAAACATTCAATGAAAACAGAGATAAACAGCTGGGTGTTGCTGTCAAGTGAAAATTAAAGGAAATCCATGTATTTCTAGTTATTATTATTATTATTATTATTATTATTATTATTATTATTATTATCATTGTCAAGGAAAAATTATAGTGTGCAATGCAACAAAAATGGCAATCAATAATAATAATAATAATAATAATATTATTATTATTATTATTCTGCGTATGTGTATATTATTATTATTATTCAAAACAGACTATAATATGTATATGTTCATGTATTTAAAAGTGGTTTAATAGGCACAAAAAATAATAATAATAACAATAATAATAATAATAATAATAATAATAATAATAATAAAACATTTGCAATAAAAAGCTATATTTGTGTAATAGCATGACCATCATTAATGCATTATCATCATCATCATCCGTGCTGCCTTCATCATCATCATCATCAACATCATGAAACAAAATGTCAAGTCATCTAAAATGACATTAAAAATGTGCTTATATAGAATACAGAAAAAAGGCCAGAGTACATAAAATCTTTCAAATAATAATAATACTAATAATATAAATAATAAAAATAATAATATAATATAAATATAATAATAATAATAATAATCATCATCATCATCATAATAATAATGACGATGCATTTTACGAACTTTCACTGGGTTAATAATGATGACAATGATTGTCGTTGGTATTATTATTATTATCATTATTATTATCAAAGTGTAATTATCATTATGTCGTGGATGGAATTCCCGACGCAATTATTCTTATTACAATAATCATCATTACGACTGTCATTAAAATAATAACATCTAATTAACGAACATTATGCAATTATCATCATTTTCTTATCATCGTTGTGCTATCTCGGGTATTATTATCTTCCTCTATCATTATCATCATTATCTTCGCGTCATTAAACTTTCTTTCTACGTACATCGTCATTAAAAAAAAATAATAGAAATATTGAAAATAATTAAAAAATTATCACAAAACCTTGGCAAGATTGCAAATTTTAAGAAACAAACACACACACACACACACACACACATATATATATATATATATATATATATATATATATATATATATATATATATATATATATATATATATATATATATATATATGTGTGTGTGTGGTGTGTGTGTGTGTGTGTGTGTGTGATAAAGATAATGGCTCTAATGCAAAAACAGGTAATTAATTTGAAAATACATAAATATATAAATAAAATGAGGTTACAAATATGAGAATGAATAAAGAATGAAAAACACGAGAGCGCCGGGTCGTTCTGTAGCAGAAAATTCCCTACGTAGCAACTCGACTGCCTGGCCAATCGTCTCTAATGATAATTACTTTAATGACAGATGATGATAATGATGATGGAATTATTTTGATGGAGATAGATGACGAAGACGATGATGGAGTTTTGCTTTGTTACAACTTCAGAATATAAAGATTAAAAAATTATATGAAAAATTAAAATTCCAAATGCAAAGAAAAAAAAAAAGTCTTACAGTCCATTGACAGCAGAAATTTTCAAAATATAAACAAAGTCAATGGCGTTTTACTTGGCTATAACATGAGAACATGATGAAAATAAAGTAAATTACATTAAAATGAATGTTGAGGTCCAATGACAGAAGAAATATACACAAAAAATAACATAATAAATAAAACAACGTATATATATATATATATATATATATATATATATATATATATATATATATATATATATATATATATATATATATATATATATATATATATATATAGAAGTTCTTTAATTTCGTGACCTTAACTGGCCACCTTCTCAAAGTACTTTGAGAAGGTGTCCAGTTAAGTTCACGAAATTAATAAGTACTTATTATATATATATATATATATATATATATATATATATATATATATATATATATATATATATATATATATTCGTTGTTTTATTTAATGAGCTTTTCCTACCATTTTAGACTGTATGTTAACAGTTCAGTGTTATTAATACACAAATATATATACAAATAGGAAATCTTGTGTGGAGCAGTTACTCTTAACTCCTCCAGACAGCAAAGAAAGTCATAAAATTTATTTAAAAATGAGTATATATCACTGTATTTGTATCTAGATAAACAGACATACACTATCTACATGCGCACGTGCTAATTAAACTCATGGAAAGGGAACACAAACAAGCAGTGACAAGTCACGTCAACAACAAAACAGAAAAAAAGAGGTCATCTACCTTCATGATAGGCCTGTGTGGCATATTCATCTGATAATGCATTTGAGGTGATAATCCTAAAGCCCCAAACAAGCCCTGGGGATGTGGAGGAGGATGGTGTGGTTGGTGTTGGAAAGGATGATGTCCAAATCCTTGTAAGGAAGGCGGAGGACGAGGAGGAGTAGATGAACAAGTAATGGGAATGTAAGGTTGAGGACGACCTAAGAAAGAATGAAGAGGTTCCCAGTATTCCCACTGGGGTGAAGCTATCTCTCCAGACAGAAGCTGCCTACGGATTCGATTGTAGAGCGCCTTCAGGTTATTGAGACGTTGGCGGGCCTCGTCTCCAGACACGTCTTTACGCCTACTGAGGGCAGCTGCGAGAGCTGTCCAGATGGCCCGATGGTTCTTCTTTTCGTTACTGAACTTGTTCTGCCATTCGTCGCTCGTGTACATCGTTATCAGTTCCAGCGTCTCCTCGTACGTCCAGTTGCGTGAGCGGCCTCGTTCGAGGGCCATGCTATCCTGAAGGTCAGCCCATCCTCCCCAAGGCATAACGGAGGTGTTATCAAGGTTAAAAAAGGCAGGGGGCAAAGGAGGTGGTCTCTGAACACCACTACTCATGCCAGGGATCATGCCACTCATTCCCCCAGGAATTCCTGTTCCACTTCCTCCTCCCCCTCCTCCTGTTCCCCCGCCAGCTACTGTGGCTGGAACGACTCCTCCTCCTCCAACTCCTGAAGAAGACGTCGAAGGAATGTTCCGGGGCACGTCGGGCGTTGCAGGAGAAGAGGTGGTGTTAGGAGGGGATGGAATTGTCATGGCCGGCGCTAAGGGCATGTTGACGTTGTTAGAAACGTTGGGCGGCATACCCGCCCCTGCCACTAACCCAGCAAGGCCTAACAGCTGATGGGGAGGCAGCTGGTGGGGAGCCATTTGATGGGGTGGCAGATGGTGGAGAGGCAGCTGAGGGGATTCACTCCCCACACTCGCGCGCTCACTGTTCATAGTAAGACGGGAAAGTTGTGAGTAGAGTATCGACAAACAATCTTGGCACGGTCAAACACTCTTGTCAAGAAACCTGCAGAAGACGTGTGTGAAGAACGCCCTTGAGAACAAAGTCTCCAACCTTAATAACACTACACAACACACTCAGACTCAACTGCGGCTGCTATACAACACTGCTGAGAACGCGGGCGCACCTTCAAAACATTTGCGTTAACTGCTGTGCGCATGCGCCTTGCTAGTTTCATTGTGGTACGAAGGGCTTATGCCACAGGAGACCAAAAACACACAACATTCGCCTCTATGAAACCCATTATCATTTGATGATCGTCAAGTCAGCGAGACCCCGATATAAGACCCCCGCACCCCGCCATCAGACGCCTGATCATCATCATCACCATTATCATCATCATTACGCCAGCCGCGTCGGACCCAAACGACCTCCGGTAATGATGATGATCATCATTACGTTGATGACGCACCAGGAAACGACGATAATAATGGCAGGGCTTAATGATAGTTTGCGAAGAGAGGCAATATTACTGAATATAAAATATAATCATCATGATAACAACTCACTATGTTTCATCATATTCACAAACCTCGTTACAAACACACACACGTATATATATATTATATACCTACCTTCTCCTCCCTCCTTCACTTTCTCACTATTATTTTCTACAACATACACACAAATACACTCACTATCACACACACACAAACACTTACTTTACACATGCAACATACACAGGCATTCACACGCACACATTCATGTACACAGGCAGTTACGTGTGCTTAAAAGAAAGAAAAAAAAGTTTATGATTAAATTTTAAAATAAATAAGTATAAGTAGTACGAATAATAATAATAATAATATATATATATATATATATATATATATATATATATATATATATATATATATATATATATATATATATATATATATATATATATATATATACACGTGTGTGCTTGTGTGAGTGTGTGTATGAGTGTGCGTGTGTGCACATCACAGAAAAAGATTATTAATTTTTCTTATGCAATGAATAGTATTTTATTTACAAGTACAACGCATTAAAAATATAAAAAAATACAAACAAAGCTCTCTCTCTCTCTCTCTCTCTCTCTCTCTCTCTCTCTCTCTCTCTCTCTCTCTCTCTCTCTCTCTCTCCATAACATCCCCTATCTCATATCTCTTTATTAATGCTCTTATACCACTAACTCGGCTTCTATTTCTTTCTGTTCCTTTCAATATTCTCTATTTTCCATTAAGAGTACAGCGCTCCCTTTTACAATATAATATAGAGCACTATAATATTGTTCGCTGTAATAGTACTAGCTCTTACCATCTGCCGGTATCATTATCTATCTGGCTATCTATCTATAAATCTATTCAACTATCTATATACCCGTGTACCTAGTTAATCTAACTTTCTATCTATTCATCTATCAAGTTATCTATCTGCATGTCTATTTATATATCTATATCTATCTATCTATCTATAGCGCTATTTTCTTTGTTGCCAGTATTTTGCTAACATCGTAATTTTTTTTTCTCTAGCCACGTGTTTACAATATTTTCTAGTCTTTTGACATCTAATTATTATTTTTTTAAATTCATTTCATTAATGATTTTTTGTCTTTTGTAAAAACTTCATTTCTAACAGACTGTGAAAACAGGAAATAAAAAAGAAATAGATTAATAAAAGATAGACTAGGCTATATGTGGACAAACTTGCATCACTGCACTCAATAGAGCGAGTAGCTCTTCGTTTTTTAGTTCTAACTCGCTCGACTTATGCTTTGAACTCATCATGACTTATTTGTTTATATTAAAAAAAATTATTTTGCTTTTTACAATAATGCATTGATAGAATATATGAGTAAATCTTTCTTTCCCGTAGCTAAAAATAATTCATTAATTTTTATAGATCTTGAAATCGCGAGTAAAGAAATAATATTATAATAATTTATAATATTTTTGATGCATTTGTAACAAGTATATACTGACGCGTTTGT
>JAXCGZ010003874.1:132500-135000 GCA_037179515.1 Halocaridina rubra
ACTTCAGTTAACACAGACCCAAAGAAATTTAGGGTTATTGGCGGATTTGTCTTCGGAAATACACATGTGTTATAGTAAAGGCAGCATTTCCATTCTTAGGAAACATAAGGGTGGCCTTCAAGCACACTGACAAGGAAACGCTCAGAAATATTTGTTACTTACATGAGGTCAAAGCTTGAATATGCAGCACCCACTTAAATACTCACTTGAAAAAGGATATAAATAAACGGGAGAACGTTCAAAGACATACACAGAAGCTGGTGGCAGAAATACGCAATCACAGTTATGAGGAATGGCCAAAGGAATTTTACTTACCTTCAAACGAAGCAAAAGTAGGAGGGCGATGTCGTAATGGTTTTTAAATTCATTCATGGGTTTGACACAGTGGATAGGGAGTGATACTTCGATATGAGCGACTCTAGAACTAGAAATCAGAGAGCTTTGTAAGAAATATTCTTTGCAGGATATATGGAAGTGCTTTTCTAGATTATAAATTGTTGATAATTGGAATTCGCTAAGTGAGGAAAAAATAAACGGTAAATGTATTCATAGTTTTAAGGATAGACATGGGTGAGCATAGGGCTCTTTCCCCTGAGCACATTTAGGTATACACAATTAGATTAATACATACAGCATAGCCAGCTCAACAGCCCTTTCTGGGTTTTAGTATGGAGAATATTCAACCCATGCATGCCATAACAATTAAAACAAAATGTCATAACCATTACACCATTTATAATTAAGCGATCGATCTGAAATGTGCAATTGTGTGTGCACTTTCAGACATCTGCTGAAGGCTACTGTACACGTTCACCTCCTGTTCTTCTGTATTGATTACATATGGTACAGAAGGCGTATTGAGTACGTAAAAAAAGTGAGTCGGTACAGCTGCTGTAGGCTAATGTACACGTTCAGTTCCCATTCTCCCGAAGTGTTTACATTTGGTACAGAACGTGTTTAAGTATGTAAAAAAAAAAAGTGATTCGGTACAGCTGCTGTAGGCTTCTGTACACGTTCAGTTCCTGGTCTCCCACATTGTTTACAATTGGTACACAACGTGTTTCAAGTATGTAAAAAGTGAGTTAGTACAAGTGCTGAGAAAATGGTAAGCGTTCAATTGCTGTTCTGTTACCACTAGTACAGTGGTAACGCGCTGGCTTCGCATTCACGAGGTCGAAAGATCGGTCCCCGTCCAAGACCGAGAGTTTAAGCTGTTTACTGGCAGGAACTGCTGTGGTTGGACATCACAGTGGGGGGTTGGGGCTTGCCCTGGCTGACGAATACCCATTGTAATGAAATGGAAATAAAGTTTATTATTATTATTATTATTATTATGATACAGAATGAGTTTTAAGTGTGTAATAAAGTGAATCTACTTGATAAGAAGGAAAAGGTAGTGAAGTCTGAGAAACAAATGTTATTAAATGAATTTGTATTTGTTTAAGTAAGTAAAACAAGCATTTATATATTTGTATAAGCAACAAAACATGCATATGAAGGTTCGGTTTCGTGCCTTACATCGTAGTGCACCCGCTTTCACATCCTTTACACGATTACGCAATGAGGGTTTTCACTTACTGTCAACAGAACGAGGTGGGCTCGAACGCTGACCCTCAGGTATGCCAGACTTATATTGAATCCAACAGCCTCGAAAGCTTCCAAATGATAAAAATAAATTGAAAATTCTAATCATAAACGAAACCTTTCATTGCTAGAAAACTAACTTCCCTTTCAGAGGTCAATAACTGCGAGAGAGAGAGAGAGAGAGAGAGAGAGAGAGAGAGAGAGAGAGAGAGAGAGAGAGAGAGAGAGAGAGAGAGAGAGAGAGAGAGAGAGAGAGAATCCTATACCACTTGAGGCTCAATTCGCAAAAGTTTTGGGGAAGTTTTTAAGGAAAATTTTACTTCTGTATTTAATACTTGCTTAACTACAAATTCTAATTAAATTTCCTTTGTCGTATCTACAAAATTCTCATACAACTTTACTTGTTAATTTGTATTAAAAAAATTGTCCTTAAAAAATGATACTTCATACAGCATTTGGAAAGCCAGAGAAATGACTTAAGAATATCTTCAATACAAACAGTGAATTGGACCCTTGTAGAAGGTCGGAGGAGCTGGGTGGAGGAGGGAGCAAGAGGTAAAATTATATTTTGTGTGGGAAGGGAAAGGGAGGAGGAGAAGGAGGAAGAGAGAGGGCGAAGAGCAGGAGAAAGAGTGGGAGAAGAAAGAATGAGAGATGGAAATAAGTAGAGAAACAGAAGAGAAAGAATATGAGAAAGAAGGAAGAAAAGAAGAAGAAGAAGAGAAGGAGGAGGAGGAAGAGTAGGAGAAGAAAGGAAGAGAGGGGGAGTGTAGGAAATTGGTGGAGAGAGAGAGAGGGTTGGTGGCCAAATGTGGAGGAGATTGGAAGGGCGGGAAGGAGAAAATGGTGAAGCGAGAGTTCACTATAACGGGGTCGAGACAATAACTATGATCGTAACCATAACAATGATAATAAC
>JAXCGZ010003874.1:142500-148498 GCA_037179515.1 Halocaridina rubra
CACCGAGTGTTACCAATGTCGTGTGGTACATTATTCCACCGATGGACACCAATGTTGTGGGGTTTTCATCCCACAAGTTTTCACCAATTGTCATGGTGTTATTCTCTCTTGGTAGAGTGGTTGGTGATAACAGATAAGCATCTTCTTTATATGTGTTTTATTTCTAGATTAAAAATTAATTCCTCAGAGCTCCAAAGTCCTACAGTTCCTGTCACGAACGATTCCTGATTCCCTATTCCCGCCCCAAAGGGAGAGACTGCTAAGCTGTGGATGTGACTTCTGCCCCTGGCAAGGTCTGAACTCTCGCTGACTGGGCTCATTTGCTACTCGTGGTGGTCGGTGGGTATCGAGTGCGTCACTGCCACCCAGCACTTATAGGCATCTATGAAATGCCTTGTGAAGCTATAGGCATCTATAATATGCCTTACTGCTCTCCCCACCACCAAACTGAAATATCTCCCATATTTCTGATTGAGCATAACTACTTCTATGCGAGCTTTATAATTTTCTAACTATCATTGTTTTACAAAAACGGGGCAAACTATATAAGAATCTGACTTATGAAACTATTACAATCTTATACAATTTTCTAAACAGATTACAGTAATATCAAAATTACTATTCAAAAATATGACAAAGAAAAATATGTTCTTTATAATAAGCATTGCAATTAAAATAATAAAAATTAACTTAAGTATTCTCAATTGCAATATATAGCTAGTAAGCATTGACAAAATTACTTAAAAACAAAGCTAATTAAGCTATTTCATTTTTCAAACAGTACTCAATACATTTGGACATGATGTATGCAAGCACTTTTAAAACAAATCATTTGTCATGGTGTGAGAAGTTAAAAACATTCACAATTACAATATGTAATTACTATTGAAGGACAAACTGATATGAGAATTCAATGAACATAATATAAAACAAATTCGTCTATAATCTTTCTTCACAAAGATCTGCATACCACCCCTCAACCTAAGAACTAAATGAGGAGTGGATTCTTCTGTGAAGTCAATGAACACAAAGATTCAGTCATGATTCAAATCAATGATAATATTTAAACAGAAAAAACTTATTATGATTTTTGCAAATTGTACAATTTATCAATGACACTTATTCTAATAAATTTACATCTAATGGAGACTCTGAGGTTTTTTCATTTAAAATTATCTAAGCTAAATTTTTTTTTTTAAATATAAGCATTGTCTTTGTACATCGTGGTCAAAGACGGTGGGGACATTTTCTTTCCCATTTTTTTCAGTTCTAATACGGAGGGGAACATACTTTGTAAGTTAACTAATAAGGGATTTTCCATACCCTTTCTTTCTCTTTTCACTAAAGTTATGATATGTATGGAGATTCTTTCTTTCCCATTTTTAATTTTTAATTTTTTGGGGGATTTTCATTTCCCCAGCCCCCCCCAAGGGGGAGACTGCTAGGACTTGCAATCTCTCCCTTGTAATTTCCCGGGACCTTTGCCTGACCACTTTGAGGTAGGCCCGGGTTTGTACATGTAACAGGAATCCTCTTCTTATCTGGAGACTGGAAAGACAAAAGGGAGGGCGTCGATGCATCAACCGGATCAGCCGGCACCCCTCCCGCCCGCTTTTGTGCGACTTTTGAGGTGGTCCTAGACTCTGACCATCTCTTACGCTCCTCCTCAAATAAAACGCATCTCACTTCAATAGCTGAAAAATACAATCATACTGAAGCGGATTCCAAGGCCGGAAATTAGAGCCTAATGTCACTAATACAAATGCAGAAAGAATACATATGACCTCTGCACACAAATGAAGGCCTTTCGTCTGCATCCAGAGGATATACTTCGCCTCCCTGCATCTGCAGGTGCTTGCAATCTCTCCCATGGGTAAAAGGGACAGGTCTGTGAAAATCAAATTTGAAAATTGCAGGTCGGGGCTGCCTGGAAATAGGGTGGTAATGGAAAGTATGTATCTACACCATTAGATTATTATTCCAAGATACTTAGGACTTAGCTGACTAACTGATACAAAACATTACTCTACTATAGATATAAAAAAGAACAGTCATTAAATACTGAGAACAGCCACTAAAGAAATACTCTTATTAGCAGTACTACAGTAACATCAAGCATGAATTCAAGATAAAAGATACAAATCATCTGGTTACTGCTGATAGCATTTACTAAAATTACAATTATGCAAAAGGCCATGGAGTGATAGCAACAAAAACAGCCAACATAATAATAACAATACTACTCAGGAATAGCAGCGCATATGCAATTGAGACTGGCATTTCGAAGTAGGAACAGAGTCTTACACTCATACTTCACAACGATGCTCTTTCTAACACTGTCTCCTCTGGCTATTCGAATTCCTGCAGTCATAATATGTATATACAGTATATCTGTATATATATATATATATATATATATATATATATATATATATATATATATATATATATATATATATATATATATATATTAGGTTGTATAGACAAGCCCTGGATAAGATCAGGAAAAGGGGTGCAGTTCCTGTGATGTGTGGTATTCTCCCTAGGCTTAGCCAAAGTTCAGAGTGGTGGTCTCGAGCTATAGGAGTAAATGCTAGGATGAAAATCTTCTGTCGGGAGAATAATATAGGTTTTATAGACGGGTGGGATCACTTCACTAGTCGTAAGCATATGTATGCAAGGGATGGAGTGCATCTTTCTAATTCAGGTGTCTCGGTATTGGCTGGTATGATAGACAGAGAGGTAGGGGGGTTTTGTTAGACACAAATAATGAAATGAATAATACTTGTGCAGAGAAATTAGTCATCAAGGATTCAGTAAATAGTGGGTCAAATAACTGGGAGTCTAAGGATAAGAACCATTTGTTACATAGAACAAATATTAACAAAAAGAATAGCCACAAGAAGGGTAAAGCTGGAGAAAGTTTAAAAGTATATTATACAAATAGCCGTAGTTTAGGTAATAAGATAGAAGAACTGAGAGCCAAAGTATGTAGTGAGAGATCGGATATAATATGCATTAGTGAAAGTTGGATTAATTTAGAAAGCAAACACCTTAAAGCTGAGTACATAATTACAGGATATAAACTTTATAATGCTGATCGCAGTGCAGATAGAAGAGGGGGAGGGGTAATTATGTATATTAAAGATAGCCTCAGAAGCTGCATTAAGTCTGGAATTAAGACAAATCTAAATTCAGAAACCTTATGGGTTGAAATTAAAAATAATATAGAAAGTCTAGTTGTAGGAGTAGTCTACAGACCACCTGATCTAGACGATATGGAGTCACAAGTTATATACGATGAAATTTCTAAAGTGACCAGGTCAAATAGAGTTTGCATTGTAGGCGATTTTAATTTTAGACATATTAACTGGGAAACCATAACAGGTGATAGTAGCTCTAAGGAGTTTTTGGAAGTAGTAGAAGACAATTTCCTTTCTCAGCATGTACTGGAAGCAACACGGGGGGTGAATACACTAGAGGTAGTTCTTAGTAATAGAGAGAATATGGTTACAAATTTAGAAGTTGGTGAAAAATTGGGCAACAGTGACCATGATTCCATTAGATTTAACATAATTTTCAAGGAAACTATAAAGGAAAATAAGAATATTGTTCCAAACTTTAGAGCAGGAGATTTTGAGGGCTTAAAAACTAAATTATCTAATGAGGTATGGGAAGGGATTTCTGGGGTATAGATGTGGGTAGTTAATCCAGCAGGTCAGGTCGCAGGTAGCGGATTACCCCGAAATTTGAGTACCACATGCCAAGGATTATCACAAGATAAGATCAATATATTAAATTCTCTCACAGGAAAGAACAGCAGTCTGTCAGTTAATATAAATTTGGATGAGGAATATAACAATTTTGTCATGACTCTTAAGAATAGTCAGAGAGACTATATTCCCATGAAACATTGCAGATCAAGAAAAAATGACCCTAAATGGATGAACAATAGAATAAAGAATCTTATAGGTATTAAAAGAGGAATATACAGGAAACTAAAAAGAGGTGAAGAGCAGGTGAGGCAGCAATATATACAGTTAAACAGGGAAGTTAAAAAGATAGTTAGAGAGTCGAAAAGAAAATACGAAGTTAGAATAGCAGGAGAAGCTAAAGAAAATCCTAAAGGGTTTTATCAACATTATCAAACAAAATTTAAGGAAAAAGTCGGACCAATTGAAGTAGCCAATGGCCATATCACAGATGACGATAAAGTGTTGTGTACATGTTTAAATGATTATTTCTTATCTGTATTTACAAATGAAAACTTGGAAAATATTCCGGAAGTAGAATCCATTTACAGAGACAGTCCCGATAATATACTTACTTCAATAAATATTACGAGAGAGGAGGTAATAAAAGAAATAGATAAATTAAAGGCTCATAAATCTCCGGGACCTGATGGAATATATGCTAGAATATTAAAGGAATGCAAGGAAGAGCTTAGTTGTCTTCTAACTGCATTATTTAATAGTTCAATAAAATTAGGATTGGTACCCATGGAGTGGAAATTGGCAGATGTGGTACCAATATTTAAAAAAGGAGAACGTGTTAAAAAGAATAATTATAGGCCGGTAAGTTTAACGTCAACAGTGGGTAAGATTCTAGAATCCATAATTGCAAATAAAATAAGGGCACATCTAGAATTACACAGACTGATAAAACTTTCACAACATGGGTTTCTTAAGGGTTTTTCGTGCCTTACAAACTTACTGTCTTTTTATTCAGAAGTTTACGAGGCAGTAGATTGTGGCAAAGAATATGATACAATATATCTAGATTTTAGTAAAGCTTTTGATAGAGTTCCTCACAAAAGATTAGTTAAAAAGCTGGAAGCTCATGGTATAGGAGGAGCTGTGCTCAGATGGATCAAACAATGGTTAAAAGACAGAAAACAGAGGGTTTGCATAAATGGAGAGAAATCAGAGTGGGGCTCGGTTACTAGCGGGGTACCACAAGGCTCGGTACTGGGTCCCCTATTATTCATCGCATATCTAAATGATCTGGATTCAGATATCAGTAGTAACCTAAGTAAATTCGCAGACGACACTAAAATAGGTAGAACTATAAATGGAAAAGAAGACATTCATGCTTTACAGGAAGATCTAAATAGATTATCTGAATGGTCGGACAAATGGCAAATGGAATTTAATGTTGAAAAATGTAAAGTAGTTAAAATGGGTACTATAAAAGACAATACTAGTTATAAGCTAAATAACCATGAAATCATGAGTTCTCAGTGTGAAAGGGATTTGGGAGTTCTTGTGAGTAGTAGTCTTAAGCCAAGAGAGCAATGCACAGCAGTCAGAAATAAAGCAAACAGAATTTTAGGATTTATATCAAGAAGCGTTAGCAATAGGACGGAAAAAGTTATTTTGCAGCTCTATCTTGCATTAGTTAGGCCCCATTTAGATTATGATGTGCAATTCTGGTCACCCTATTATAGAATGGAAATTGAATCCTTGGAGAGAGTGCAGCGAAGAATGACCAAGATGATACACAATATCAGAAATCTACCATATGAGGACAGATTAAAAAAACTTAATCTACATTCTCTAGAGAGGCGAAGAATTAGGGGGGATATGATTGAAGTGTATAAATGGTTTAAAGGGATTAACAAGGGAGATATTAATAAAGTTTTAAAAATTCATGATCAAACCAGAACTCGTAATAATGAATTTAAGTTTGATAAATTTAGGTTCAGAAGGGAAATTGGTAAAAATTGGTTTGGTAATAGAGTAGCTGATGCATGGAACAAGCTTCCTAGTATGATAGTAAATGCCAATACCTTAGACACCTTCAAATGTAGATTAGATAGACATATGACAGAGGTAGGGTGGGTATGAATAGGTTAGCGCTTATTAGAAAAATCATAAAAAGAAAAATATAATAAATAAGTAGAGTAGAATAGAATAGGTTAGACATGCTGAAAATACAATTCAAATATGGAGCTGCCTCGTGTGTGCCAGTAGGCATGTTGCAGTGTCCTCTATTCTTA